>JBBBDQ010029704.1:155000-285000 GCA_037127315.1 Ascarosepion bandense | reverse complement strand
GAACCATATATTTAAATGCAATGTAATGTGTTATGACCAGATTTAAACATGATTTTATTAAGTGTGGGTTGTTTAGATTTAATGTAGATGGCCTCCAATATCTTAAGATTCTTTTTACTGTGTGAATTAGTGGGGATTAATGTATTGTTGACTAAAATCTGTCTGATATTACCTACATGTCTATGTTTTTCTAAGAAATGTTGTTTAATTGTACTCTGATCAGAAAGGTGACAGGTAAGTCTATGGGAGAGCGTGGTTGTAGTAAAACCAACATATGTAGTGGGTTTATTATTAGTACCAGAGATACAATCTCTGAACAGGCATGTAAATTGATACACTACATTGGTTTTCTGTAAAGGATTTAGTCGTGTGCTTGTAGGGTTATTAGAGACTATGAGGTCAATTGTTTTAAATTTTTTATATATGATGAGCTTAATTTGATTATTATTATTTATTAGTTTAACATTTCTACGTATTATGTTTTTGAGAGTTTTTTCATCTTGTTTATGATTATTATATATTTGGTTGCAATAGTATAAGTTAGTAGTGTTATACTTATTTTGACATACACTATATTATCAATATTGTCAATTTTGACATACACTATATTATCAATATTGTTAGAACTATTGTTAAGTTTGTTGAGATACATTTTAATTTGTTGATCAATAATGGAGTTAGGAAACCCGTTATTGACAAGTGTTTGCTTAATGTTGTGTAATTCTTTATAAAATATGGATTCAGAAGAAGATATCATTTGTGTGTGTTGAAGTATGTTTTTTATAACAGCCAACTTTATATATATAGTCATCCATTAAAGTCCTTTCCTGTTGTATCACAGCTCATCAGTACTGCTAGACATCCAATTGTTTCTAGCTGGGATTGAAACTTGACAGATTTGACATCTGTCAGTGATTCTACTCCTAAGCTATTGGTGCATAGCTGAGAAAGGCAGATTTTAATGTGTTATATACACAATGTAAACAAATGTCTATGTGTGTATGTAAACAGATAGACTTAACATTAATCTATTGTTTGCTTTCTAACAATGTATCAAGTAGATCAAATCTTTATCATACATCAATATTTGCAGCAGCTGTCTTAAGTGATAAGTTTGATTCAGCATTTATGGTAGTGATTCAATGCACAAAGTCAATAACACCAAAAATATTCCACATAGTATCACACAAAGAGGCGTCTTGGAATCAGGATGGCGATTCCAATATATTTGTCAACAGGGAAATGAACACAGAAACAGTAAAATAACTTATTCTGACTAACATCAGGAGTTGCCGTTTTTCATTAACTGGAGGCTTTAGTGAACCGTGAAATTTGGTGCAGACAGCAAATCAAAGAGCAGATAATTCAGTATCAGACTCAATTTCAATGAAAACTCATGAATCAAATTTGAGGCGAAATCTGACCATACATGACTCATGATTAAAATTTCCTTTTCAAATTCAACAAGGAAAAAAAAAAAACTATTTTGTGATATGCTATTTTCTTTCTTTCATATTATTTTCTTTAAATGATGCACATGACATTGCTGTTCTCAGTAAAATCTCTACAATTTTTGGTCTTTTGTAACTTAATAAATTGGGTCTTATTTCTGATATGTTCAGTCTATGGTCTTCACAGAATTCTTCTGTAGGACCACATTTCTGCTGCTTCAGCTCTCTTCTTCATCTATGAAGAGATTGTCAACCATTCCCTGCTATAAAAGACTTATCACATAGCCAGTCGATGTGTGTTGTGATGCAATGGATATCAGCTCGGAACTAAAAATTGAACAGCCAAGTTTGAGTTCCAGTTGAATTTGTTGTGTTCACTTATGCACAAATCCTCTTGGGAAAGGTATTAAACCATCTCTCCTCCCTCCAACTATGGGTTAAATAGCAGGATAGACAGTTCTTTAGTCTTGGTTGGCAACCAGTCTAGGAGAAGGAAAAACTGAATACAAAACCACCTTGCTTGAAGAGTAAAGGGATCTGCATAGAATTGATTGGGTTCTTTAGCCTTGGTTGGCAACCAGTCTAAGAGAAGGAAAAATTCTGAATTCAAAACCACCTTACTTGAAGGGTAAAGGGATCTGCATAGAATTGATTAGGTTCTTTAGCCTTGGTTAGCAGCCAGTTTACCACAGAAAGTAATGGCAACCTACTGTGATAAAATCTTCTTCCCAGTCATTCATATCTTGAAAGAAGCATGATCACTCAAGCATTCATCATATATGGCACTTGAAAGACCACACAGCAGTTCAAAACTCTTTACTTTGTTTATAATTAAATTATCTAGTTTCCTTCTTTCCCTCTTGCTTCCAAATAGGCTCCTCGGGTGTTCAAAACTTCTTTACTGATTATATATCCCAGAAATTCAAACTGTTTCTTTATTCCAAGTACAAGCCTCTTTTGTGTTTATTATGTTGGTTGACTGTTTTTTGTTTTTTTTTTATGGCATATCAACCTCAGTGGATCATTTATTGCCAACTAAATTTTATTTATTTATTGCTGATAACACCTTTTTCTTTCAACAGTTTATTGTTGTTTTTATATCAGTTTTGTATCTAGTAACGCTTTTTTTTTTGAGTACCAAGATTCATTGGGATTTTTTGTTTTTTTTAAGGGCAGGGCCCCCAAGCCCTACCCTGTTATTTAACCCATAACTAGAGGGAAGGGACAGATTGATACCTTTCCCAAGGGTACCATTGCTTAAGTGAATGCAGGGTATTCAACTGGAATTCGAACTCGGCTCACCAATTTCTCTTTCCGAGCCGATATCCACTGCACCACAATGCACATCCATCACTCAACGCTTACAGCACCTGGTATTCCCAAGTGGTCAATAATCTAAGTACTGACCAGGCTCAACATTGCTTAACTTCGGTGATCGAGCGAGAACCGGTGTATTCAATGTGATATAGCTGTAAGCCTGTTTATTATGTAGGAAGAAAGTGTCAGTGCCGACACACAGGGTAAAATACGAATCTCCAGGCAATAAACATAACTGTTGAATGAATTATACTACTGGGATCATGTGACCATAAATATTTAGTATATAAAGCACTCAGAAGGCTGAGTATTCTGCTTTGTACATCATTCTGGTGCTGTGTATCATTGAAGAGATTGTTTCTAAGCGAATTAATCGAGAGAATTATTCCAAGAGCATTATTGTGTATTATTTGAATGATTCATTTAGTATAGCGGTTGGCAACCCCCAGCCCATAGGCCACATCCAGTCCTCAAGTGAATCTTATCCAGCCCGCTACCTTACTCTAGACACGATATAAATATAGATAAACCAAACCAATGTGACAGTTGATATATTGTATCAAAATTAAAGAAAATGTTTCTTTTTACCTGAAGACTTATTTTTTATTTGTAGGGATCGCCAAAATTAATGTCCAGCCTCACTTGCACTTTTTCTGTGAAATTGCTTTCATGAGCAGGCACTTTTAAATGAATAAAAAAGTGTTTTCAACCAATTTTAATGGATTTTTTTTCAATACTGATTAATGAAATATTTAAGATGTAATATTTTTTTCACAAAATTCTAATCAGTTTCCGTTTCTTATGCTTTAGAAACCTGTTTTTTTATCAGATTGAGAAAGAGGTGAAATACTTTCTGCAACTCCTAAAATTATTCACTTCCTGGTGATAGTAGTTTGTTTTATTCCTATAATAAAATAAAGACTTATTTGTTAAATATGTTTATATTTTTTTCTTTTTTGTTGTTCCTGTAGTTAAATAAGTGATATTGTTTAAATACAACTAAATTATACTGAATCCTTGTTTTCTTCAAACATGTAGAAAATTTATTCACATATTTAGTAACATAGTTCTCCCCCATGACACTGGAGCCATAGCTGTTTGGCCCTCCTCCATGACTATATAAATTTTTGGCCCTCCCTCTCCAAAAGGTTGCTGACCCATGGTTTAGTATATTGATTTTACATGAATATACCGAAATATTATAACTAATAGCATGTTACCCAAGTTCCCTTCAAAATATTGTTATGAAAAATAACATTATGAAAGTGTTCTAATTTTTCTTAAAACTTTCATTTATCCCATGTTTAAACTATATTTTTCTTCAACAATATATTGTAAGGTAATATTTTTCCTTCAAAAATGTATATTTTCTATATAAGTGTATTTTTATGTATATATCTAAAGAAGTGTATTTTTTATACTTTCATAGTGTTTTGATCCCAGTTTGAGGGTTGACTATTTGCCCACCACTGGGACTCTAAAAGGTGCTACCACACCAGGTCAGAGTGAACCTAAGAACAACAGCAATTAAGAGGTGGTTTCATGCGCCTCACAACCTCCCAATCAGAAGCCTTGCTGCTGGATGCAATTTAACGTCATGCACATGACCATCAATGATTTCAAAAAGCTAACTCGCTAGGTTCTAAGTTTTTTTTCTCTTACCTTGAATCTGTCATGTATCAAATTTTCCAGACTTTTTCCTCATTATATGCTCTAGAAATTTTAACTTTTGATGCTAAGTATTTGTATCCTTTTGTTTCCATTTTCTATAAAACTGTCATGTTTGTTATTCTCAGCATCCTTCTGTAGAACCACATTTTTGTTGCTTCATATAGTAAAATCATTTAAAATTCAATTTCTTAATTTTTTATCATCATTTTACCCCAAGTAAGGCTTTAAATTATCCACTGAAGTTGATATGCCATTAACCAAAACTCAAACTCATATTGTTGGAGGACAAGGTTTATAAGAGATAACAAAAAGATAAGATTTATTAAGAGCTACAAAGAACAAGAAGTTGTGAACAGCCATGATCAGCATCATTCTCAAGCAGCAGCAAGTATGAAAACATTTAAACTTGGTGGCATCAAAACAAAGCAAATACAGACATTTAATGAGCTGGGAATTGTTACAAAAGACAAAAAAAAGGGTTTCACAGAAATCTGAAGGTGCATTGGTATAGTGATGCCTTCCAAAAATTAAGTTATAAACAAAGCAGAGTGTACTGAACTGCTATGTGAATATCAATCTTAATATATAGAATTGAAGGCTGGACAGTTTCCTTGAGAAAACTTGAGCCGACAGAGATTTGATTCTACTCAATGATTCCAAGAATAATATAGTTTAAACATGGGATAAATGAAAGTTTTAAGAAAAATTAGAACACTTTCATAATGTTATTTTTCATAACAATATTTTGAAGGGAACTTGGGTAATTTGCTATTAGTTATAATATTTTGATATATTCATGTAAAATCAATGTACTAAACCATGGATTAGCAACCTTTTGGAGAGGGAGTGAAAGAAATAAAGTTAAGTGGATGTCAAAGAACTGATGAGAGATGGCTGGAATCAAATAGATAGAAGGTTGTCAGCTATGGCAGATTTCTTATTGAGATAGGAGCAAATGGTGGTGTCATCAGCATAGATGCTTACTTGGAGACTGAATACATCAGGAAGATCATTTATGAAGATCAAAAAAAAAGGGTAGGACCTAGAATAATTGTTATAAAAGGCTCTTGAAGTTTTCCCTTTCAAAACAATCTTTATTTCACAATTTGAGAGAATTGATTTGATTAAATTCAACAATCATCCAGAAATACTGTAGCTTTGGAGCTTGCACAAAAGTCCAGCAGGCCAAGCTTTGTTAAATGCTTTTGAGATATCAAGAGCAATATCTTGAACTTCACACTTATAATTATATCATGATATATTATGGTCATATTCTCTCAGTAATGTATGTGCCATGTCCCTTCAAGATGTTGTCAATTGTAGTTCTCAGTAAATTTTCTATGACCACTGCCAAAAACATTTCATTTCTGGAGTAAAATTATTTTCAGTTTATTTCTATCTAAACTCACATTAAATGCCTTTTTTTTCAGTCAGTCTTAATAGAAGCTGGAAAATATGACACTGAAATCTTAAGATGCATTGGGAAAAGTGAAAGAAGCCTTCCAAAATTTAAGCAAACCAGTACAAAAATTTACATGTCTAGGAAGTATTTTAACAAAGGACAGAAAATGCATCACTGAGATCCCAATACATATTGGAAGGGCCAAAACTGTATTCCAAAAGCTAAGCACAGTATTAAGAAACAGAAAAATTTTGTTAGAAACAAAGAAAAAAAGCATTGGACTGTTATGTGATGTTTGTTCTCCTGTATGGCAGTGAATGTTGGACAATCTCTCCAAATATGAAGAGGAAACTTGATGCAACAGAAATGTGATTTTACAAAAAGATGCTTAGAATAACATGGACCAAACATGTGATCAACAACAAGTTTTTGAAGAAAATGAAAACAAAAAGGAAACTTATACGTAACAACAGCAAGAAGCAGTTGAAATTTCTGGGGTACATAATTAAAGAGGGCTTGGAAAATTTGATACTCACAGGACAGACTGAGTGAAAGAATGATGTAAGAAAGCAGTGCTTATCATACTTGATGAATTTGATGAAATAAATGGTAGAAGAGGGTTTGAGAAAAATTTAAAAAATGATCGAAGTTATTAAGAGCTACAAGAGACAGGAAGATATGAAGGGTCATGATCACCGACCTCCTGATGGAACACAATAAAAGTAAGAATTAAAAACAGGAAAATTTTGTTAAAAACAAAGAAAAAAATGCAACAATGTTGTGATATCAGTCGTCTTGAATTGCAGTGAATACTTGACAATCTCCGAGGCAGAAGAAATGTTGTTCTACAGAAACATGCTGAGAATACCGTGCACCCAATAAATGAGTAACAAAGAAAATGGCATCAAAAAGTCACATATTTTGATTGAGAAGGAGAGAGCTGAAATTTCTGTGGTACATAATGAGGAAAAAAAACTTAGAAAATCTGATACTTACACGATATATTAAAGGCAAGAGAGGAAGAGGAAAATAGTGCTAACTTACCTAATGACTATGTGACAATAGCTGGCAGAACATGGATTAAGAGAGATAGCAAAAGGATAAATTTTACTAAGAACTTCAAAGGACAGGAAGTTGTGGGGAGCCATGATTGCCCACAACCTTAAAGAACACAGCATATAGAAGAATCAACTTATTACAATGCAATTAAATTATACATATAATAAACCAAATTCTGTAACATTTTCCCAATTATAACAATTCAACAGCCAAACAATTTTTTATATATTTCTATATTAAAGTCATTTAAAATGTCTTTCATTGGTAAAATTAATTCTGTTAGAAATATTTGCATTCATTTGTCACCAATAGCAATAATATTTTCCTCATTTCTATAGTAAAACAATATTTTTTATATCTATCCTCTCTATCATAATAAAAACTGTTGCGTATTAATTTGTGTGAGTGTGTAGATATTTCTCTCCTATCATGGTCATAAAGAGAAAGAGAGAGAGACAATAGTGAAGCAGTGTTGGCTCAGTTCATTCTCTTTACTACCCATCTTGCCATGTGTTTGCTCTGTAAAAGTCCATTATTTTATTTTATTTTTTTGCAATAGTTTTGGCGTCAGATGGTGAAGACTATATTTTCTCTATTATAATAAAGCCTATCGAGTGAGCGTATGTGTGCATGTGTATATTTATATATATATATATATATATAGTTAATAAATCAATAATTATTATCATCATCATAACAGCATACTGCAAATCAATAGCTACAAAATTTTGGTGTACTATACACCATCATCAAGCAGTGAAATATGGTTAATTTACTTGGCTATATATATATATATAAAGGAGATTACAAAAATAGAATTGAACTAAAAATAAAAAAGTCATCAAATTCAATGATTATAGTGGGGTCAGAAGTTACATTTTTAAAAAATTGTGTGAAGACACATACAAAAGATTGTGGCAAAGTGTATCCATAGGAGACTAGACATGTTAAAAATTTAAACAGGAAAGGAATAAGACAGTAGCTAATGTATAAAAGCAAAGAGTAAAAAAAAAAAAAAAAAAAAAAAAAAAAGAAGAAGAAGAATAAAAAAAAATTATTCATCTCAAAAGGTTTTGTTGATATAAATAAACTGAGTTAAAAAAAATAGGTGAAATGATAAGTTAGAAACAGAAGTACTAAATAATAGATGACTAGTGGTGAAAGTAAATATATATTAAGTACCAGTGAAAGAAGTTTAATTTTAAAGTCTATATAACTAATTAAAAGAGATAGGTTTTCTAGATTATAGATAATAGTAAACAGATAATTTAGATATATTTAGGAGTATGAATAATCTTAAGTAGTAGCAATAAGTAGTGATTTCATTACACTGGTTTAGTAAGTTAGTTCTTGGGAATTATATGAATGTTTTTCTTGTAAACAAAGAAAATATATTTCATGTCACAATTTACATTTTCTAACTTTTGTTAATATCTTCCATTTAACTGAAAGAGTTTTATTTGCATCTTCCAATAGTATTTGGAGAGAGAAGTTGAGTTACTATAGATTTTATTATTGAAGGATAATTTATGTTGATAAAAACGTGTCTTAAAAGTATTCTTAGTACTTCCAAGAAAATCTTGGTCAAGATTTTTAATTTCCTGTAATGAAGATGGTAGCTCAGTATACTATGGAATTGGTAAGGCATCTATTTTGCAGAGAATATACTTTAGTGTTTGAGCACCTTTTAAAACTTATTATCAAACTGGAAAATATACTTCCATTAGTTTAAATTATTATTATTTTATATATATTTCCCTCCTTTCATGAGCACGGTGGATAACCTGTGAAGAAGCAGCTCAAATAGTTTGACAGCAGGGATATTCTTGTAGTTTAATTTTTAACCTGCTCATCTTGTAAAAGTATTACCAATGCACAAGTAGCTTAAGTAATATGACTGGGTAGTAGCTTGAAAGCACATATGTCTGCTTGGATAGTTAGATAATCCCTGCTGCAGACACCTGTACAAGAACTTTTGTATTTGTTCAACATCTACAAAGTCCACCTGTGGACAGTTTATATGAGAGAGAGAGAGAGAAAACATCATCTGGGATGATTCAGTCAGTTAAGTGCCATGCACGATACACGCTTTGGGCGATCATGTTTCGAAAGAGACATGACTGACTGGGCAGAAGATTATCCTGCAGTAGGTTGCCATTGCTTTCTGCGGTAGACTGGTTGCCGACCAAGGCTATAGAACCCAATCTGTCCTGTTATTTAACCCATAACTGGAGGGAAGAGACGGATTAATACCTTTCCCAAGGGTATTTGCGCATAAGTGAATGCAAGGAATTCAACTGGAATTCGAACTCGGTTCCCCGATTTCTTGTTCCGAGCCAATATCCACTGCGCCACAACGCACATCCTGGGATGATTAACAAGTTTGAAAATAGTCAGCATGCACAAAAACTTGCTCACATTTTATGAGAGCATGCACATTGATGGCTTCTGAATAGTTTCACATACCTAATTTCACTCCTCATAAGCTTTGGGCCAACCCATAGTCTTCTAGATCTAATAACATCAAGGTATCATCTCCCTAACAAATTGTCCATGGTAAAATTTGAACCTGGGTCACATAGTCAGAGAAAAAACATTCTAACTACAGCCAAATGGAAATGAAATGATTAAATAGTAAAATAATTAATAATGAATTTATGTCATACATATAATAGCTATGAGGAAGGCAAACATTTCATGTCATTTGATATAGTTTCCATCTTTGTTCCTGTTTGTAATTGTATTCTATTTTGAGCAATATGTAACCAAAAAGTAATAACATTTTCTCAGTGGGCATAACATCTCTTGTTCTCTTGCTGGCTGGATAAAAATGCCAGGCATGAATTTACCTTCCCACTTATGCCCTTTTCTGTTAGAAATGCTTGTAAAAATAATAATGAAGCTTTTACTTTCTAAATATAATAGACCTTTTCTCTTATAATGTAAAGAGAATTAAATTATTTTTAAATTACAAAAATTTATGACTATATACGTTAGCAAGATTGTGAGTTTATTTTTAGATGAAGGTGTGTGTGTGTAAGAAAAAACGAAAAAAAACAAACAAAAAAAAACGAAAAACAAAAAAAAATAAAACAAAAAAAAAATTAAAAAAAATAAATAAATAAAATAAAACAACAACAAAAAAAAAAATAAAACAACAACAAAAAAAAATAAAAACAACAACAAAAAAAAAATAAAAACAACAACAACAAAAAAATAAAAACAACAACAACAAAAAAATAAAAACAACAACAACAAAAAATAAAACAAACAACAACAAAAAATAAAACAAACAACAACAAAAATAAAACAAACAACAAAAAAAATAAAACAAACAACAAAAAAAATAAAACAAACAACTAAAAAATAAAACAAACAACTAAAAAAAATAAAACAAACAACAAAAAAAATAAAACAAACAACAAAAAAAATAAAACAAACAACTAAAAAATAAAACAACAAAAAAATAAAAACAACAAAAAAAATAAAACAACAAAAAATAAAATAAAAAATAAATATAAATAAATAATAAATATAAGAGTTAAAAACTCTTGTTTCTACCATTTCTTTTATGTCAACTCTATTAAAACAAAGCTAAATGTCTCCTGCTTGAGCATGCTTTTTTTCCTTTTTAGTTCAGAAATAATTTATGCAAAGTAAGCATACGAATGGTTAAAGCTGGTCAAGTTTAAGTAAGCCTTACACTGTTGGGATGACTGCACATCCACTTCATGAGTCAGTCAGTAAAGTACCATATGTTATACATGCTTGGGCAATCATGTCTCTTTCAAGACTCGACAGACTGGGCAGAAGATTTTCTTGCAATAGGTTGCTATTACTTTCTGTGGTAGATTAATTACTAATCAAGGCTACAGAACCTAATCTGTTTTGTTATTTAAGACATAGCTGGAGAGAAGGGATAGATTAATATCTTTTCCAAAGATATTTGCATAAGAACTGGAATTTGAACTCAGCTCCCCAATTTTCATTCCAAGTTGATATCTACTGAACCACAACGCACATAAAGATGCCATTGGAAAGTGGGAAAGACTTCAGTCATCAGTTCACCGATAAAACTAACATTCCCCACTGGTTCAAATCTTGAAGCCAAGGGGAGAAAAGAAATGAAGATTATCCTTTTGGAAGTGGATTCTTAAAAATCACACATGTAACCAAAAACCCTTTTCTGTTTCTTTGTAACTTGCATCATGGCATGGAATTCTTTTTTTGTTAATCATTCTCTTTATTGGTTTTATTTCATTTTGTACAATGTAATCCTGAATGTACCTGCTTGATTCTAGTATCCCCAACCTGTACCTGGGAAGCATTATAACAGATGATGGAAAGTGTGACAGAGATCTGAAGGCAAATTGGCATGATGAAGGTAGCCTTCCTGAAGTTGAGTAAGGTACTAAGAAACAGGACAATTTCGCTAGAAACAAGGAAGAGAATCCTGGATTGCTACGTGCTGTCCGTCCTTCAATATGACAGTGAATGCTGAACAATACCATCAAAGATGAAGGAAAAACTTGAAGCAACTGAAATGTGATTCTACAGAAGGATGCTGCGAATATCATGGATCAAGCACATTAGAAATGATGAGGTTTTGGAAATGATGGAAACAAAAAGGAAATTAATACTGAATATCAGGAAGAAACAGCTCAAGTTCCTGGGACACACAATGAGGAAGGAGGGCTTGGAGAATCTGATACTAACAGGCCAGATAGAGAGAAAAGGAGACCGGGGAAAGCAACGGATAACATATTTGAAGGACCTAATCAGGCGGATGACGGAACAAGGATTGCATGGTTTAAAAGGAGAAGGCATGCTAAGAGCCACGAGTTATAGGGAAATGTGGAAAGCCATGATCGCCTGTGTCCTGAAGGGACAGGGCACATAGAAGAAGAATCCTGAATGTGATTCGAAGTAGGTCCTTATATATAAATGTCAGTATTTACCAGATTTCTTTGTGATTTTTATCATTGACATCCCTGATGTAAACAGCTGTTGACTTGGTATTTATTTTACTGACACAGTTACTTACTTTTGCCTTCATGGTAAGTGTAATTGATTCAATAGTCCAATCTGTAATCAGTTGTGCTAAGAAATTTTAATTTAAGTCTTCAGTTTACTAGATTCACAGCTAAAGAAAATTGTCAAGAAATCTTGCTTCAGTTAAAAGAACTTATAAGAAGTTATAAAAATGTGTAGTCTGGTGTAATGGGAAATGAATAAGAATTTGAAATTGTAGAGCCGAGTTCAAATTCCAGTCAAATTGATTGCATTTATTTACATGCAAATACCCTTAAAAAAGTTATAAATTCATCTCTTCTTTCCCCGGATATGAGCTGAATAGATTGGGTCTTTATACTTGATTGACAACTAGTCTGACAGTCTATTCTGAGAAAATCTTGTCAGTCATGAATTGAAAGAAATATGATCACCCAAGCATATATCCATGTGGTACTTATTTGTTTCTCCTTTTATATTATAATAAAATTCAATTCCAACACATTTTTATAGCAAAAATCATTTTGGATACATTTTTCATAAAAATCATTTGCAATTGTATTTCAGAAGTTAAATAATCCGTCAATTATTTTTAAAAGTTGTTGCATGTGGTACTTACCTGTTTCTCTTTATTTTACTAGCAGTATAGCTCACGTTGCTCAGGTGTAATGAAAGCTTTAAAACTAATCCATGGTCCTGGAACTCAGACTCAGCCTAAAGAATATTTGTGTGATGTTTGGTGAAAATTGGATAAAAATTGTGGATTTGTATAAAGGACATACAGACAGATAAACAGACACACACACACACACACACAAACATCTTGCCTTTTATTTATATATATATATATATATAGATATAGATAGATAGATAGATATTAACTATTTTCTGCACTATTGTAAGAACTGCAACCTTGAAACTTCTGAATATCGTTTCTTGTGTCTTTGTCTATGAGTGTATGAAATTTGATTAAAATTGGACCACTCCTTCTATAACCTGATTTTTTTCAATATTTATTGGGGGTACCTCGACACAAAACCTAGCTAAGAACACTCGCAAATGCTTATAGTACAACTGTGTAAATATTCAGCCGTTTGAGTCTATAGGTAACAGACACACACAGAGACAAAATTTCATTTATAAATAAGTTTAGATAATAAAATTCAATTCCAACACATTTCTATAGCAAAAATCATTCTAGATGCATTTTTTTAAAAAATCATTTGCAATTGTATTCCAGCAGTTAAATAATCAGTCAATTATTTTTAAAAGTTGTTTTCTGGACATTAAAAATGTTCAGAAAACAATAGCATAATACTCAGGAGACTTTTGACCAGGTGTAAACTTATGGCGTCTTATAATCGTCAACGTAATTTCCAGCATAATTTTGAATGTAAATTAAAAAATAAAATTACCATGAAATAATCACTCATTTATATTTTATCACATCATGAAGCCAGAATTCATAACAGTATCAATGCTTTCTGAATTCTACAATCAATACCCACAATGATAAACAACACAGTAATGCTGTAAAATGAAATCAATAGAAGCATTTGTGTGTGATCCAAGCTGGTAATCAATTTGGTTGAATCAGTTTTACTGATTCAATTGAAAGACTCACCAGGTGTCAATGACTAAAAATTTATTTATACCTGTATCTATATATTAAAACCACAGTATTGAAGTCCCATTTGACATAAGGAATGTGTCTATCTCTAAAACAAAGAATAATAAAGCTTCATCTTATGATCAAACAGGTCATAAGACTAATAAAAAACAAAGTTTGTCTTTTGTTTATCTCCATCTCTTTCATTTTTCACAAGCTTTTTTCTTTCTTTTTTACTTACCATCCATCTATTTTTTTCCACGTGTTCCTTCATTCTGTTTTTCCTTTCCAGATACTACACTGACCCTAAACAGATTGCACAGATACTACACTGATTCTGAGTGATATGCACAACTACTACACTGATCCTAGGAAGAGTATACAGATACTATATGGTACCTAACCAGATATTCTAACCCATAAATAAATGATCTTGCCCTTTTTAACAGCTACACTGAGTAATTGATAAATATGGTTAATCTTTTAATGAAAATATAGGTTGTCAGATCATTTCTCTGTTGAACTGGACTTGTTTAATTATCTTTTTCTAAGTGTATTTTTCATGCTGGACAATATAAGCTCTCCAAGAAAGTTTGCGATTTCAGTCTTTAATAGGTTTATCAACTTCAAAGCCTGTAGGTTTATCAGACATAAATTTTGGTTGGTGTTTTGGTGACCTAATTGAAAGAGATTGCATACAGCCAACATATTCTTCTCTTAGCTTTCAAGCAACAGACACTGACACCCACTGATAAAGAAGCCATCTCAGAAACACACAAAAGGTGGCTATTTTAAAATTAGCATTATTTACTTTGTTCAGACTATTGCCCTTGTCTTTGTTGCCATATTCACAATGTTTCGGCCTTTGTATGCTCCAACCTTCAGATGATTGAAATTTTGAACTGAGCCCTTTATTTCCTTTACTGGAGTAGATTGTTCTCATTCCATGTGTCATGCAACTTCCGGATGTCTCAATCATGCTCATTTAACTCAACTCTAAATTTTTTGTTTACCATTACTGTAGCCAAGTATAGAACTCACAACCCTTTGGGTCGCTGAATCTGATCAATGCTTCTATCCAATGAGCCATGTGTCTTTGACGACAATCTACCCTGATGAACAAAAAGGGTTCATTTCAAAATTCTAATCACCTGAAGAAAGTCAAAGCATGCAACAGCTGAAACATTGTGAATATGGTAACAAAGATGAGAACAACAGCTAAATAATGTAAATAATTTAATCTCAGAAATATAGAAAAACCTCTGTTACTGAAGTTATATATATTTTCTAAGAATGAACTTCACTGTTATAACACATCGACTTAGTGACAATGTGAACACAATATCTGTTAAAAAAAATAACAGTACAAATTATCTATTACTGCTTTTCTGCTAATTTTTTTTCACCTAATTTTATTGGCTGCAGTTAATAATAAACACCATAATCTTACCATGGCCGTAAATTGTGTGTTTAACCAGGGTCACATAAGTTTTAAATTTAGAATTGTCCTTTTTCAGTACTGTTTGCTAAACATAGCTAAAGAACCTAAACTTTTTTTCTTTTTAAACCTATAGCTAAGGAGAGAAAAACAGATGGATTTCTATCTTTCTCATAAATATTTTTGTGAAAGGAATGTAATGAATTCAAATGAAAATTGAACTCAACTCATTGAATTCTTATTCTGGACTATGAACCAAGTACATCCTTAAGATTTTAACAGATGGACATTTGAAATAGTCTAGCATGATGTTATATGGAGTGTCTATTGGGAACAAGGTTGCACAACTGTTCAAATTCTCAAAGAATATTAGAATGAAGACAAAGGAATTCTAACTACCACAATTCACACACTTCTTCAGTAATGACTGCAAAAGTTGGTAGTGCATAAACAAAAATAAAAATTTAACTTTGGACAGTTTGTCCACAACTTCAAGCAAAATACCAAATACCTCATCTGAAAATTGGAAAAATTAAAATTTTTCTTTTTAAGATGACTTGTTTGGATGATGGTGTGCATTGAGGTACAGTGGATATCGACTCAAAACGACAGATCAGGAAGTAGAGTGCAAATTCCAGTTGAATTCCTTGCATTCACTTATACACAAATACCCTTGGGAAAGGTATTAATCTGCCTCTTTCCTCTAGTTATGGGTTAAATAATAGAACAGATTGGGTTCTATAGCTTTGGCTGGCAGCCAGTTTACTGTAGAAAACAACAGCAACCTACTGCAGGATAATCTTCTGCCCAGTTAGTCATGTTTCTTTCAAGACATGATCACCCAAAGCGTGTATCAGGTATGGCACTTAACTATTTGGATGAATACTTGTGCCTAAATATATCTTACACCCATGCACATGTCAATTTTTATGTTTTCCTCAACAAAAATAAAATTAAAAAAAAAACATGCTTTCGGTTTATCACCATATCAGATGCAAGCGTCTTTGAGAGTAACGTACTATAACACTTTAACCTCATTTTTTCAAATGACCTGAGTAGAGAAATTCTATCAGATCTATGGTTGCAGCTACTGCTAAAAAGCTTGGGTCTGTGTCAAGCCAAAATGTTTTTCTCCTAAGAATCCATCTTGAATATTTATAAATCTACCATTTGCCCTTGCATTGAATACTGTTGCCATATCTGGTTAGGTTATTCATCTTGAGGTTCTTGACAAAACCCGAAGAAGGATCTGCAATGTAATTGATCCCAACTTGGCAGCCTACGTACAGTCACTTTCTCACCAATGTGACTTCATTCTTTCTTTTCTACAATTATTGGCATGGCAACTCTTCTGATTTTTGTGCCCTGTACATGTGAATTTAAGAATGTTACTAGATCCAGCTGAATTCATTGCATTCACTTACGCGCAAATACACTTGGGAAAGGTATTACTCCACCTATTTCTTCCAGTTATGGGTTAAATAACAGGACAGATTGGCTTCTATAGCCTCGGTCAGCAACCAGTTTACCGCAGAAAGCAATGGCAACCTACTGCGGGATAATCTTCTGCCCAGTCAGTCATGTTTCTTTTGAGACATGATCACCCAAGCGTGTATCATGTATGGCACTCAACTGACTGACTAGATTGGCATCTAAGTCCCATCCTTTTATCATTGGAGTAGTTAAATTTAACTGCTACTGGAACAGTTTTATTTCCTACACTTCCCGCCCTTGGAAATCCTTTCCATTTACCTGCTTCCCTGATAGCTACGATCTCCAAAAATTTAAATGCAACATCAATTGCTATCTTCTTGAATCGTATTAATCTTTTAGACTTTTTTTCAATACTCATTGTACCCAGTCTTTTCTGGCACTGTAACCCACTTCACACCAGTGGTGGCCCTGCTTTTCTTGGGGTAAAATGATTAAAAAAAGTGAAATTTCTGTAATCTTCCAGCTAATCACCCTTATCTCAGACAGAAATGTTGCTATCCTCTATTTGATTGCTATTAGTATGCCAAATCTTAAAAAAATAATATCACAGCTTAAATCTACATAGCAAGGACCTTTAGCATCATGTTGACTCCATTAGCTCAGTCAGTAAGTTAAGTGCCATGTGTGATAAATGCTTGGGTGATCATGTCTCTGACTGGTCAGAGATTATTTTGCAGTAGGTTGCTATTACTTTCTGCAGTAGACTGGATGCCAGCCAAGGCTATAGAAACCAATCTTTCCTGTTATTTAACCCATAACTGGGGGGAAGAAACGGATTAATACCTTCCCCAAAGGTATTTGCATGTAAATGAATGCAAGGAATTCAAGTGGAATTCGAACTCGGATAGCGAATTTCTTGCTCCTAGCCGATATCCACTGCACCACAATGTACATCCACTAATCATCTCTATTCCCTTGATAAGGGGCAAGTTATATATATATATATATATGATTCATGTTTCCACCTTCCTTCCCACTTTGAGCTATCTCACTCAGTTACCTGCTACATTGAGGAACTCTTGGGCCATGTACTAAGTGAACCAAAAGTAATATTCACCAGAATGGTACAATCATCACCACGCCTTTCCTGTTCCTTTGATAAGGAGCAAAATACTCAGCTTCTTCTCCAGAACTGTTACTTTGTGAAACAAACTTCTATGAAGATAGTTTCTTTACCATTACAATCCTAAGATCTTGAATTCTAATGTCCTATCCTTATGATATTTAATTCATGCTTCCACCATCCTTCTCCATTATAGCTATTCCACTCAGTAACTCTCTACCTTGAGTGACCCTTAGGCCTTGTACTAGGTGAACGAAAACAAAAATTCAAATAGCGATAATTGATACAACTTTATATAGATAGAGATCATATAAAGTTTGTTATAAACCAATTTTTTTAAAACATGCTTTATTCACATATACAAAATGCCTTATCTCTACAAACTTTCAGCTATTACTGTCAGTTTTACAATAAAATTATTTCTCTGCTATCAGAAGATGATGCGTGAATTGACATTCTTAAACTTTCTGAACCCACATTGACAACTAAAAATCAGAATTTGTTTGTTACTTCTGAGATGAGATATTATTTATGCTGTTTACATTATTCGAACTACTGTCCTGAGAATGATATACCCCAGTCGTCATAGTAAAGGGTTCGGTTTGAAATTTTTAGCACCTGAAGAAGGCTGGAGCAGTAAACATGGCAGTAAAGTTGAGGACAATAGTGTAAAAACAGAATACCTGAAAACAATTGAAAATTTCTAAAAGTAAGCCATGACATAACTCAGTTCACAGCTATCAAATGATGATTATTATTTTCACTGATATTTAAAACTGCCTCCCAAAGGGGTGTACACCCCATGTTTGAAATCACTACATGAGACAGTGATATATTTTTTTTTCAATGTTTTCAAAATATGAGTCCAGTGTAAAGTTTACATAGCTATCAAATTTAAAGATCTGAACATGAAAGAAAAGAAAGAAAATATTAGGTAATGTTTGTATGAAAGCTGAACAAAGATGAATGACATAGCGAACATATGTCGACAGTGGTTGTCCATACTAGGTTAGTGATCAAAGGAATAGATGAAAGGCTATGCTTGACCAATTGCATGTCCAAAGCCTACTGAGTGGACATTCATAATGATTAATACCTAAATAATCAATAAAGACCAATGACTAAGGCAACAGGGAGTTGTTTTTGACTCTTGTTCTTTACACAGCAAGCACAGGTTTTGCAGAATGAATCAGATCAGCAGGTGATCAAGGTAGAATTAAAAAAGAAATAAATAGATTATATATTTGCTTTTTTATGCTTTTTCTCTCTTACTTCATGTTTTATTAAAGAGTTCTACTTTATCTTTTGACTGGATCATCTTAAAATTGTTAATTAAAAAAAAGTGGGAGGGGGGTAATCAAGGATCAAAAGTTAATATTACTTTGATCCTTGTCAAGTTTAATTAATTTTTCTTTAGTGCATTTTTCTAAATAGATGAAAGTAAAGTAAGCCCTTTGCTATACTTTTTAAATGTGTTTATCAGAGAACCTTTTTAAAAAATTCAGACTTTAATATACTAACTGCATCCCCTGTAGAAGGTACTAGGGATGACAGCAGATCCAGAATCTTCTCACCCCTTATAGAAACCATTCCTTCACTGAGCATGGCTTGAGGAGTAAAACTGTACTCACCACACTTGGCTATTTGTGAGTTGGTGAGAATATTTAATCTGTTGTTGAAGGTTTTTAATTCAGAGTTGACCTTCTCCTCGACCTGTTGCCACTCAAGGCTACAGGTGACTTTCTAACTGCTGCTTAGTTGTAGCACGAGGGCAAAAGTATGGGACACCCAGTGAGGATCGAACTCACTACAATTCTAACTGGTTATAGTGAGACAAGCTTGCTGAACTTTACACTACACCCAGGTGCCTCACCCAAGACTATAGGACCCAGTCTGGCTTGATTGACCTTGTCTTCAGGGGTCTAGACATACTCACCATGTTTGTCCAGCTGTGACTTAGTGAGGCTATTTAATCCATAGTTGGTGGTTTGGGATTCAGAGTTACCACCCAAAACTATAGAATCCTGTCAGTCTTGATATTTACCCATAGCTAGGGGGGAAAAAAAAAGATGGATTCATGCCTTTCCCAAAGCTATGTTCAAATAAGTGAATGTAACAAACCCAACTGTAAATTCAAACAGCTCTCCAAGTCCTCAATCCAAGCCACTATGACTCCTCCTAGAAGAGTAAGTTGTTAACACTGGAGACTCTTCCAGTAGAGTACAGAGTCCTAATCTCAACATGCTAGATGTTTCTAATGTGGTTTCTGTTACAAGTTCTAGACTGATTGACAACCAAATCAAAAGATCCCTGTTTGCTTTGCTGTTAACTTCTCACTAAGGGAAGAAAAAATGCAGTCATACCTTTCTAAAGGCATGTGAAAGCAAATACAGCATCCTGGGCTAAAATCTGAACTCAGCATGCAAATCCTGCTTTATAAACTAATGACAGCAATGCAACATGCACATTGAAAGAGAGGTATAATTCACCCACCAAAAGAAAGAGAGGTATAATTCACCCACCAAAAGAAAGAGAGGTATAATTCACCCACCAAAAGAAAGAGAGGTATAATTCACCCACCAAAAGAAAGAGAGGTATAATTCACCCACCAAAAGAAAGAGAGGTATAATTCACCCACCAAAAGAAAGCGAGGTATAATTCACCCACCAAAAGAAAGCGAGGTATAATTCACCCACCAAAAGAAAGCGAGGTATAATTCACCCACCAAAAGAAAGAGAGGTATAATTCACCCACCAAAAGAAAGAGAGGTATAATTCACCCACCAAACAATGGGTCATCTGCCAAGTAAATGCTTTAAGACTCAAGTGTAAATAAAACCAATATATATCTTTTGACTTGAGCATTAACACAACCAATGTTTACAAGCTTAATTTTTTATCATTTCATCTCAAACACAGTGGTAAAACCATGAAGATGCAAGGGGTCACTGAGTGTGAAATAATCTAAGAATTATCAAAGCAAAAGGATAACTAAAGAACAGGAATTATGGAGACAAGATGACAACAATGCATTTCAGTTTTTGAAGATCAAAGTCAATAACAATATAAGAAACAGAAAGACAGTTTCAAAAGCTAGAAGTGTAAGAGAAGCAACTACCAGCGTAGAACTTATGGTTACATCTAGCCATTTTACAATCAAAATGGTTAGATGTAACCATAAATTCTATGCTAACAGTTTCTTCTATCACACTTCTCACTCGTGGAACTCTCTTCTGGTTTCTTGCTTCCTTGGCAAGGTCTCATCATTTTCCAATTGAAATGGCTAGATGTAACCATAAGTTCTATGCTAACAGTTTCTTCTATCACACTTCTCACTTGTGGAACTCTCTTCTGGTTTCTTGCTTCCTTGGCAAGGTCTCATCATTTTCCAATTGAAATGGCTAGATGTAACCATAAGTTCTATGCTAACAGTTTCTTCTATCACACTTCTCACTTGTGGAACTCTCTTCTGGTTTCTTGCTTCCTTGGCAAAGTCTCATCATTTTACAATTGAAATGGGTAGATGTAACCATAAGTTCTATGCTAACAGTTTCTTCTATCACAATTATCACTTGTGGAACTCTCTTCTGGTTTCTTGCTTCCTTGGCAAGGTCTCATCATTTTCCAATTGAAATGGCTAGATGTAACCATAAGTTATATGCTAACAGTTTCTTCTATTACACTTCTCACTTGGGGAACTCTCTTCTGGTTTCTTGCTTCCTTGGCAAAGTCTCATCATTTTACAATTAAAATGGCTAGATGTAACCATAAGTTCTATGCTAACAGTTTCTTCTATTACACTTCTCACTTGGGGAACTCTCTTCTGGTTTCTTGCTTCCTTGGCAAAGTCTCATCATTTTACAATTGAAATGGCTAGATGTAACCATTGCCAAGGAAGCAAGAAACTGAAAGAGAGTTGCCCAAGCAAAAGTTTAACAGAAGAAATTGTCAACATAGAACTTATGATTACATCTTGCAATTTCAACTGTAAAATGTTCCTCACATATTGCCATAAAGCATGTTGTTTACTCTGTAACACTATTTTGAGTGATTCTTGTGTCTTTTGCAGGATAATCATAAAATTAAAATAAAATCATACACATTTTATAAATCCATGAGCATCAGTGGGCACTGAATTCTTTTCTAACCGTTACTCGAAACTGACTTTTAAGCTACAACCCATCCACATTCTTCACAAATTAGAGGCCACTGCTACTCTTAAGAAGAACTCCCAATACTTGTTGGAATGGGATAAGAAATGACTTGTAAATTTTCATGCTTCTAAAACAAAGTTGTCCTTTTAACCACCATAGAGAAACTTTCCTACCTTTCATCAGTATGGAAAACGCTAGTCTCTTAGAGATCAACTCATTGCACCTCTTTGACCTCGCTTTCTCAGCCAACCTCAAGCAGAATGAGTAATTGAATCTATAGTTGCATCTACTACTAGGAAGGTTAGGTCACTGTGTCGGGCTAGAAAATATTTAGTCAGAGTCTTGCACATTTATAAATCTACCATTCGACCATGCATTGAATACTGTTATATCTGGTTGGGAGCTCCTGCTATTCCTCTTGAGGTTCTCAACAAAATTCAATAGAGCATCTGCAACGTAGTTGATCCTGACTTGGCAAATCGATTTCAGTTACCTTCTCCCCAACAAGATTGGCTTCTCTATTTTTTTCTACAAATATTTTCACTCTATTTTACTCTGATGAGCTTCTTTCTCTGTTACTCTAGTTGCACAAGTAGATTCTTGTGGTCAGACTGGCATCTAGGTCTCATGCTTTTAACATGAAATAGTCAAATGTAATCTCGCTTCTACTCTAATAGTTTCTTTTTCTCTATTTTCCGTATACTTGCTTCTCTGAAAGCAACAATCTCCAAAAGTTTAAATGTCATGCCAATTGCCATCTTCTACCATCCTAAATTCCATTCCCCTCCCGTCCGTTCTTCAGCATTCCCTGTACCCTGTTTTTTTCTCTTTAACCCTCTGCATACCAGTAGCAGTCTGGTCTTGCATGGGGTGAAGCAGTTATAATGGAAAAATATTCTTTTATGAACTCATTGTTCAGATTAACAATATTTGTCAATATTTCTGAGATGAGGTAGTATTTACACTATTTACATTGTTCAAACTATTGTCCTCATCTTTGTTGCCAGTTGTATGACATTTCAGCCATTGTATGCTCCAGCCTTCTTCAGGTGCTAGGAATTTCCAACCAAACCTTTTATTAAGATCACTGGAGCATATCATTCTTATTCTATGTGCGATACCTCTTCTGGCAGCCATGTAGTTATCTCCCTTTAACTTAACTCACTAATTTATTTGTTCATCACTGCTGTAGCCTGATATTGAACTTACAACTTCATGCCAAGTCACTGAAACTAACCAAAGTCTATATCCACTGGGCTATGTTTCCATTGAGGGTGATAACTACATGGCTACTAGAAGTGGCATTGCATATAGAATGAGAATGATATACCCCAGCAATCACAAGAGTTTGGTTTCAAATTTCTAGCACCTGAAGGCCAGAGTGTACAACAATCAAAACTTTGTAATAATGGCTATAATGATGACAATAGTTCCAACAATGTGAATAGTGCAGATTGATAATATTCCAAAGAAAAACACTGGAACACATGATGAGTGAAAGAATTGTTTTATCACGTGGATTAATATTACAATATTAGTGAATATCAGTGGGACACTCTTTGCAGGTACTGCACAACTCCTTCGAGTCTTGTTTGCATTGACTTTCATAGTCAATGTTCAACAATTTAGTGTTATGAAGATCAGTCATCTTTCTACACAACACTAATGTAGTCTGATTTTAAAATCAATGACCCTTCTCCTAAACTGATTGCCAGCCCAAGCTAACAAGTTCTGTTTACCCACATTTCAAAGGAGTATAGAAATAAACAAGGCAGGGTCATTCAACTCCATGAGGCATTTGATATACCCGTATACCCAGGACATGTTTAAGTTGTATGTTAATTTTCCAACATTAATGGTAAGTGACCTGGCATCTTGGCTTCAGTTACTTTCTCATGGCTACAACCTACCTAGACTTTATGAATTTAAGCCCTGTACTTCATCTATGGGCTAAATAGCAGAACAGGTTGGGTTCTATAGCTTTGGTTGGCAACCCTTTTACTCCAGAAAGAAATGGCAACCTATTATGGAGATAAACTTCTGCCTAGTTAGTCATGGATTGAAAGAGACATGATCGCCCATGTGTGTATCATGTATGGACCTTGACTGGTCTGGAAAAAAGAACTGAATAACAGTGTAGATCATCAGGGAGCAGTTATTCAAAATCTCACCCCCTGTGATCATCATCAGTGAGTGGTAATTCAAAATATCACAGGAAATATGTGGCATTCATTAACAGAAAAGTTAATCTTCTGCCTTATCCCCAAATTCCTTAAATCAAAACAATTGAGGCCCTCAATACAAGAGGGTACTTTCCTCCAGTATGTGAAAGTTGTGTATTGTGGTGCAGTGGACATTGGCTTGAAACAAGAAATCAGAGAGCCGAGTTCAAATTCCAGTTGAATTTATTGCATTCACTTATGTGCAAATTTATTAATCCATTGCTTCTCCCTCTAGCTATGGGTTAAATAGCAGGACAGATTAGATTATATAGCATTGATTACCAACCATTCTACTACATTAAGAACTGGCAACCTACCGTCAGAAAATCTGCCTAGTCAGTCAGGGATCAAAAAAGACATGATTGTCCAAGTGTGCATCATGTACGGCACTTAACTGACTAATTGACTAGAATCAAGACAAGGTTTCATAATTTTACAGTTGGAATGGCTAAATGCAATGTTAATCATTAACTTTTGTTTCCTTAATTCTTCTTTTAGTGTTCTATTCTCCCTTAATAATTTTTTTCTTCTCTTGCTCAGCAACTGCTTCTGTTTTAGGAACTTTGTCTTGTTTGTGATTAGAAAGAGTAATAATTACACAATATATTTTGATAGGTAAATAAAAAAAAAAAGTTAATGACTGAAAGAATAGTAATGATAAAGCTTTTTTTGTAATGATACATTCCTTCATGATGGACAAACATGTCTCTCCACAATTTCTTTTCCTTAATTATCTATGAATTGCTATAAGAAAGGTGGTGGCATGCATCCGCATTTTCTGTCTACATGGTTCTGAATTCAGAATACTACTGGCAGTCACTCAAAGGTCCCAGTCTACTTTACTGTTTAATCCATACCTAAGCGGAGATGTGATTGATTTATACCATGTTGGTACAATTTTTTTACTCTGCTTGTCATTCATTGTTTTTCATATCCATTGCACTACTTTCCTATCCAATAAAATATATCACAAAATGTTAATATCCTAGTTAATTCCTGGATTTTAGATCTACATACATACATAATTAATGCCGAGTGTAAGAAATGAAAAGAAATTTTATCGATTTTCAAGACATCAATCTTACAAAAGGAAGATGAGTGATCATTTATCAGCTTTTACCCGAGACCTTGCAAGGTTTACCATAATCCTTATAAATTTCTCATAACAAAACTGTCAGTCTGAGAACTAAATGAATACTTAAAAGTCTTGAGACATGTTAAAAATAAATTCCTCTTCTTCTGCAGTCCATTATTTCCCACTTAATCTTTTGACCATCCATTCAAAGCCTGATGGGCAGATACCACCCTCAACCCCCTGTTATAGATGCTCCAGCTAGGATCCCTTCTAACTTACTCTCCCTTGCCCAATATCTCCAACACTCATAAATCATTCTTGGAACTCACCTGATAACATCATCTTGTTTTTCCTTATCTTTTTTCAGTCTAAAGTAGATAAGGGCTTTACTGCTTCCTACACAATAGATGAATAAACAAATACGAATACTTAGTTTTGAGACACAATTAGGAAGAGATAGAAAGAGATGAAGGCTATCGCATCAATTTATTTTTGGAAGAGCAGACATCTCATAGAAAGCAACTTCATTTTGAGATATCATTTGATATAAAGAGCAAACAAAACCAGAGAAGCCATGAATATTCCATTATAGCCACCAGCTTATTGATTCAGAGCTAACAAAGTAGACCATTTCTTTTTTTTTAATAGGCCAATCATAAGACTTAAGAGGAAGGCATTGCCCATGTCTTAGTTCAAGCCTGCTGGGAAAAAGGCAGTTATCATTAGAGTGGCAATCACCTGACATTGATTTTAAATCTAAAAAAAAGTTATACTATATAACAAAAATGATGATCACTTACAAAAAGAAGAATTCTTATGAGCAAGAACCTCATAAAACAGAAAAGAACTTGTAAAATTAATGGTACTAAAGATTATACACATAACAGCCCAGTTCTATAATAAATGCATGCTTTAATTCCTGATAACCAAAAATTCTTTTCCTGATTTACAGTTCATTCCTCTTGTAAAACCATTTGCTATCATGAAATTTTTAATGACACATTTACAGTTATGAGTAAATAGTTTCACCGATTGTCCAGTTCACACTCCTCACATATTTTTTTTTTTTACAAGAGTAGAGGTTTATTCTGTTTCCTGTTTAAGATTGGGTTTCTGTTTTTTTTTTAAAGTCTTCTCATTTTTCTTTAACTCCCAATTGCTGACCATTGACAATACATTTCTTCCTCATTTACAATGCATTAAAATAGTAAAACTAATGTGTTTCACTTGTTCAATTTGTATTAAAGCTATAAAAATCCTTTTCTGCAATTCTATAGTCATGTACATAAAATAAAAATATGTTTTTAAAGTAGTTTACATTTATGGATAAAATATTTTTGCCCCTGGTGCCCCGACTACATGTATTTAAAAATGCTACTTGATTAGCATCAAGGGCCCATCCTTTTACCAGCAAAATAGTTACAGTGTAACCCTGAGATAAGAGAGTTGTTGGGACTAGATAAAAGTTATCTTATATACGGATTTCTCTTATATCCGAGTTTGGTTTATTTTATATACATCACCACATGCTGTAATTTGGGACCATAAAATCTCTTATATCCGATTTATACTGTAAATTTAACTGCCTCTTCTACTCTAACAATTTCTTTTGTCTCACTTTGCATATGTGAAATCCCTTCCATTCGCTTGCTTCCCTGATAGCTACAATCTCCAAGAGTTTAAATGCAACATCAATTGCCATCTTCTATCTACTTGATTCCCATCCATCCATCTATCTCTTATCCCTTCTTTGACACCTACTGTACCTTGTTTTTTTCTTTCCCTGTAACCACCTGCACACCAGTGACAATCCTACTTTGCTTGGAGTGAATTGATTATAATAATAAAAAAGCTCGAGAGAGAGAGCACATGTAAATATATAAGTGGACACTGAGGTCAGTGAGGAGCAATCATCAATTTCATGTTTGAACACAATCTTCGGGTTTTAAGATCATGTTTTGTTTTTAATATTTCTCAATTGGTAAATATAGTTTATATTTAATAACAATAGTATTTGACTAATACAAGTTAATACAAAATTTTATAAGATTTAAAACTTTAAAAATTAGAAAAAAAATCTTACGAAAAAAATCATTTTATTAAGACTATACAAAGGCAAAGCAAATCATTTCTAATTTAATAATGTAAAGGTGTTTCTGCCTGATAAAAAAAAAATTGATTTAAATTCTCTTAAGACATGTGCTTATAACTAATATAAATATTAAGTATTTCAAAAAAGTTTATTCTGCTTCTCTACCAAACTGATATATAGGAATTAAATCTCACATATTTTCAACCAATAAAATCCCAACAGAAAGTTTGTTGGATAAACAATCATTACTGGAGTAGACATGTAATGTCTTTATTTCTTAACTATTAAGAAAATAGCTATAATAACTCCCTGCAAATTCAAGAAAGATTTTTGCATACCAGTGGAAAGCTATTTTTTACCCAATGAAAATGTTGTATTCAAAAAGTTCCCACCTCTATATAAAATTAGATTTCAGATCACCCTTATAGATGTAAAAATGGAAGCCTATTGCTTCTTTGGGTTCAAAACACTTTTGGGGGCTAGTTTGAACTACATGTGTGTACACATACATTCTCACCATGGAAAAAGACAACAACCAGCAACTGCCGACTAAGGCCTTGTCCATGCATATAATAAGAAACATTAACCAGCAGCCTCTTACTAAGCTTTTGTCTAGGCACTCATGAATACAGTAGGATGACCATCAAAGTCTCTTCACACATTTTTTGTGCAATTTTGGTAAATATATTGATTAAAATGAGATGTCAGTGCTAATTTCATTTTTGTGTAGTTTAGATGACAATTTATCCATCGCAACATATATATATATATATATATATATTAGTCGTCCACATACAAGCCTGTTTTGCTGTATCACAGCTCATCAGTGTGGCTAGACGCATCTACTCGCCTCTAGCCGGGATCGAAACTCCCGATTTGGTGTCAGTCAGAGTTTCTACTTCCTAAGCCATCGATGCATGGTATCAGAGAAGGGAAATTTTAACGTGTTGTATATCAGTAGTGTTTACACATGCCAGTTTCCGAGAGAACAATTCATTTCTGAAGAGTCATGCATATAGCTGAAATGGAAACTTTTAAAATTTTCTTCTCCAGAGAGCTCAATCGTAATGAGAGCATAATATATTAGTCATCCACATACAAGCCTGTTTCGCTGTATCACAGCTCATCAGTGTGGCTAGACACATCCACTCGCCTCTGGAACTCGACCGATTTGGTGTCATTTTATATATATATATATATATATATATATATATCTAAATTCATTCTCAGATTGAGTAGCTAGATACATAGGAATGATGAGCTATGGTTTGCTGGCAGCACTATAGTTTAAGTAAAAAAAAAAAAAATTATTTTCCCCTCATTTAAATTCAGTTTGACTATCATTTCCAGCTTTAGAGACTTGGCTCTTCCATCATGTGCCATGCAGATATTTTTCCCCTTTGGTAATTTTAGTTGGCATATTCAATATGCACGTATATAATAGCTACTTGAAGTCTAGTACCATTAGTAAGCCAAGGGTGAATAAATACATTGAACATCAGTTGCCTGATGATTGTGCATTTTATGCCCATGTCAGTCATGGACAGTAGACAAACACTATATATATATATATATATATATATATATTTCCCAAAATCTTGATATCGACATATATTTATCTGTTTTTTTTATCTCAATGTCATCAAAGTAATTTGATCATTCTCATTCCACGTGCCATGCCAATTCTGGGTGTCATTTTATCTCCCTTTAACTTGTACAACAATAAAGGGTTCAGTTCAAAATTTCTAGCACCTGAAGAAGGCCGGATTGTACAACAGCCAAAACATGATAAACATGGCGATAAAGAAGAGGACAACAGTCTGGACAATGTATATAATATAAATACTACTTCATCTCAGAAGTATAGACAAATACTAAAGTAACTTGTAAAGAATGGGACTGAATTTTTATTTTTCTTAATCTGATAGAATAACATTTTAATAAAAATCTTATTGGATACTCTTATTTGAGAAAGATGTGTATTCCTTTGGGAACACAGGATTGGATCCTGCTGGAGAACACATTTTTCTTTCATAAAATTTCTCAAATATTCAAACCAATACACAAAAACATTTAATAAATAATCGGATTATCTAGTCAAATCTGAATACTGATGAAAATAATTTTTAAAGTAATAAAAATATGTTGGATTAATAAATAAAAAATTCACCCTCCCTCTTTCATATTGCTTTGATTAAATTAGAATAAGGAACTGTTGATATATATATATATATATATATAATAGAGCGAGAGAGAGTGCATGCATATATAGATATATATATATATATATATTCCTGCTATTCTCTCCCTTTATCTTTGCATTTTTTTTTCTAAACTAACCTTTATAACCTATAGCCTTTTTTATATAACTTTTACCTTTTCTGGTCACACTAGAATATATGGCCAGTTGGAGTTGAAAAAATGTTTTCTGAGAGCCTGTAGAAATGGCTATTCCCCAAATGTAAATTATTGAATTTACATGTGAAATATCTATTTTTAATCATTCCATCCCAAGCAAGGCAAGACTGCCACTATGGCACAACGGGTTACAGTGAGAGAAAAATACAGAAAGGATAAAAAAATGTATAAAATTCAAGAAGATATGAAATGGCAATTGATGCTGCATTGATTTTTTTTGGAGATTGTAGCTATTAGGGAAGCAAGTAAATGGAAGGGAATTCTAAAGGCAGCAAGTGCTAGAAAAAAACTACCAGAACAAAATTGGTTATTACATTTAACTATTTCAACAGTAAAAGAGTGAGACCTAAAAGACAATATAGCAGCTCACTTAAATTCATGTGGTTGAGGCAGAGAAAAAGGCTCATCAGAGCAGTTGCCATGAAAATATTTGTAGAAAAGACAGGGAATCCACGTCATGTCAGTGAGAAAGTAATTGAAGTCAAGATACCTTCTTTAGATTTGATCAAGAACTTTGAGAGGAATAGTAGGAGTAAATATGACAACAGTATACAATGCATGAATGAATGGTAGATTTCTAAATGTGCAAGATGTTTTCTGATGAGAAAAAATTTCTGGCCCGACACAGTGACTCAACATTTCTAGGAGTAGATGCAACTAAATTTCTATATATCAGAAAGGCAAATGAAAGACAAAGTTGACAAAGTGTTTTAACACCTTCAATGTTTCCTATATGTGTATAATTGTAACTTATTTTTCTGCCCCCTGCTACATAAATATTCCCATAAGCAAAAACATTACTGATGAAGACCTTTTAGAGTTTGAAATGTGTTCTACAGAATTTTTCTAATTTTTGTGTGTGTGTGTGTATATATATATATATATATATATATATATACACACACACACACACACATACATACATACAAATTTCTTATTCTGTAATTTAACTCGAGAATAGTGTACATTATATATGTATGTACAGCCTTTGAGATTTCACTTGCTGATCAACTCGGGCAATTAAAGTTTATTGCTTTACTCGCTTGTGAACCATTAAAAATCTTGCAATGAAACGTGAACCATAAAATATTTCTTTTACAACCCAAAAGTATGCCATTGAAGATTCACAAGTTACTTCGAATGACCTACAATGACATTATTGAACTCTTGGCTGTTATTGTCCTGGTCAGCATCAACATTCGTTTAATCAACACTCCCGGAGTGGAGCCAAAATGTCTGTCACCCAGATTAAAGATGCTCACAGATTTTTAGAAACTCATTTGGAATAATATTATCCTATATTTCTTCCCCGCTTATGAGAAGTGAAAATGAACATTGCATACTTCTTTCAACCATGCATCAAAAAACAAATGATACAAGTAAGCAATTTTTTTAAGAGAAAATCAGATTTTTTATTTTTTATGCTCTATGAGATAGAGGTTGTCGTCAAGCAGAAAAGAAGTAGAAATTTATGTACCTACACTCAATTGCAAAAAAAAAAACAAAAAAAAAAAACAGCACAACATAGTGTTAAAAGGGCTCAAACTTAATAAAAACAAAGTTTTATCATGGAAATGTTTATGCTATAATTAAGATAAAATTTTGTTATTATTTTTTAGAAATTTTAAATCCTTTCTAACATATTCAAAATTTTTATTAAAATTTTGTTTTAGTTTTCCATCAGCGATTCACGCTATGTTTACATAAGGCGACTATTAAGAAAATGGAGTCGGTTGAGTAAATATTCCTTTGCTTTTGACCACCAGTCGAGTGATTTCTGTTTCAAATCTCAAAGGTTATATATATATATATATATATATATATATTTATTGATATCAATATGCATGAAAATACACTCACATATATAAATATTTTTCTGGTGTTAATAAAAAGTACTCACTGTCATAAAACAGACATATTAAGTATATATCATTAAATATAATATAAATATTGCTTATAATATGTATGCGATGATTGCAGAGTGCATAGATCTCAGAGTCGTGTTATGTATGTAGGGTAAACTGTATGTTTATTCATCCATGTGTTTAGCATGACTCAGAGTTTCATAGTCTATGCAATTATCATGTGCATATTATTCATGAATGATATGCACCTGATGATTGCATGAGGAATGAAATTGGGCTTTAGTTCTAGGATAATGTGTGTGTAGTGCAACCTTAATATTAAATCTTTTTTCTAGATAATTAACAATTTATAATTAGACATGGTCATTAAGAAAATCTTCATTAAATGAATTACAACCACTTTTTAAACAAAGTTATCAAGCTAGAATGAAAGTATTAATTAAAAATTAACATGTGCAAAATTAACTGAACATCTACGTTTAATATTTGGTAACTCCTTTTGAGTTTTGTTTAATGGCATATCTATCTGAAGGTTATTTAATGCCAAAAAGGTGGGGTTTTAAGGTATATTTTGTAATGTTTAGTTATATTGAGAAAGTTGATTTAATCAAATTGACAAATTTTTCAGTTTTTTTGTATTTTAGAAAACTGAAGATGTCTTCTAATTTTGTATTCAAAAATGTATTGTTGGTAATATTTTCCTTCTAAAATATATATATATATATATATATATATATATATATATTTCTATAAAAGTATTTTTACACATATATTTCTATAAAAGTCTATTTTTACACATATCTCTATAAAAGTCTATTTTTACGCATATATTTCTATAAAAGTCTTTTTTTATCCTTTTATAGGGTTTTGAAAAAGTTCCTGGTAATAATGAGCATCAACTTTTGGCCATTCTTTTTGGCAAAACTACCACAATTGCTTGAGATTACCTGAGCTTCTTGCATGTATTGCCTTCCTTAACTTGAACTACAGGTTTTCAATTTGGTTTACATTGGGATTTTGACTAGGTTATTTCAAGTTATAAAATTTCTTTTTTATAATGAACCCAACTGGAATCGAATTTTTTGCTCTGTTTAACAATAGCGAGCAATTAACCGCTACAGCACCACAGCTTACATTATCTGGTATTCCTCAGCAGTTTCTCACCTATGTACTGACAAGGCTCAACATTGCTAAATTTCAGTGATTGTACAGGGGACTGGGGTGTCAATGTGGTGTTGCCTTAAGCAAAGTCAAGTTCACTATATTCACTTATGCACAAATATCCTTAGAAAAAGTAAAATCCATCTCTTCTCCCACCAGCTACAGTTTAATTAGTATGACTTGTATGAGTAAATCATTATTATCCACTAAAAATTTTAAATCTAAAAGTATATCCTGGATGAAAAAAGTAAATCAATTGATAAATTGATGGGCACTCAACTATTAAATCAAGTTCTTATATTGAAATTCAAACAGGCTAATTTATTCATTTCTAAGCATATTGATTTTCAAAATTGGAAAACGTAAATAAAGGCATCATGAAATGATTACAGTTGGAATTCATATTATTTAATCAAAACTGATAAGCCTTTAACCACAAAAGTGGTTGAATATATTCTTAAGTTTGACATTGAGTGAATCTAGGCAGCTTTCAAGCTTCACCACTAATTCAGTTCTCAACTAAATTTCAAACAGTTTACAGAGTTATATAAGACACCTCTTCAGCTACATTTTGAATTAATTTTTTTTAATTTTGGTTCAGTAGAAAAAAAGTTACAAAATATGTGAAGTCCGAGAAGTTAGTGAGTGATGGACTAACACTTCTAATAATAAATCTCATCCTTTTTAACTTCTTTCTGTTTAGTATTTTTGCATGCAGTTTTCAGTATTAAATTTATATTAAATTAATAGCAATGTTTGAAAAAAATCATGGATTACATGGAAAAATGCGCCAATGAAAAGTAAGATTCTTACAATTGTATTAAACCTGGAAAAAAAAAAAAAACAGGACAAGATATTCTAATATAGAAAAAAAATTTTTTACTTAAAATATTATAGCTAAAAATAATTCAAATTTCATTTTTAGCTGCTATATTTTAAGAAAGAAATTTATTTTTAACTTAACTAGAATATCTTGTTCTGTTATTTTCCAGGTTTATTTGTGGTGGATAGCAAATTAAGAATTAAAAGCAACCTTCTTCACTTTTACAAAAATTCATAATGACATCTGAAATCTTGGTTTTTCCCAAATAGAAAAAGAATTGACAATGTGCTTAAAAAAAAAAAAAGTATTAACTGGATTTCACAAGTAAATGTTAAAATGATTTTCTGACCAATGGAAGCAATTTGCAAAACTTGGGAAGACTTAGTGAGCTAGTGCAAATAATCTAAATACTATAAAAGGCTCAGGTTAGCGTCAGTCAGATGGGAGCAGCAATACAAAACAACTAAAATGTAATGTGAGAAACTTCAATCACGACCCGGACATAGGCCGCATTGCACATTGTTCTTTCTCCTTTCTTGTGTGCCGATTCATTTTACTTTTTCTCCATTCAAGGACATTTCTATCAAACACTCATCCATACGTATATACATATGTACGCATAAACTCTTTTCAACAAATTACTACTACAAACATTTTCTACAACTCTTGATACCCTTCACTCACTACTTGTTTCTCATTGAACATTAACTGCTACCCATTCTTGTTATTCTATTCTTTTAATAAATTTCTATTTTAACATGAAAAATGTATATTTTATTGTTCCACTATCCCACACGTTTTTTTTTTTTCAATTGGAGTAGATAGACTAAACTATCGCCCGGTTCACACTCCACCCACGTCTGTTGAACAGGTGAAGAGGCTTATCCCTTGTTTCCTGTTTAGGATGTGGTTTCCGGTTTTTCTTTTCTAATCTTCTCACTGTTTTTTCAATTGAAGTAGATACACTAAACTATCGCCCGGTTCACACTCCACCCACATCTATTGAACAGGTGAAGAGGCTCATCCCTTGTTTCCTGTTTAGGATGCGGTTTCCTGTTTTTCTCTTTTCTAATCTTCTCACTCTTATGTAGCCCCCTGCACATCAGTGGCGTTACCGCCTTGCTTGGGGTGATATGATTAAAAAAAAAAAAAAATTCCAACCCGCCAACAAACAACCTTCTGATGATGACAAAAATAACCTGATAATTCTGGATAAAACTTGTCAGCTGTAAAGAGTTTGGTTATGTATGACAAGGCCAAATCAAGTAAACATTAACCATCTCCCTATAGCTACATATTAAATTGTCCTTAATATAATCTTAAGAATATTACTTTTCATGCATGCAATTTTCCATGTAATAATAAATGAAACCCTTTACATTACTTCCGTGTTGACCAAAGCTGCTCCAATTTCTCTCGTTTTATTCTTCATCAACTAAGCTTAATTAGCATTCAGACAACTCCGACAATAATCAGAAATTAATTAACTATAAAAATACAAGTCTTTTAATTTTTTTTGTCATCTTCATCAAATATTTAGGATTATCATTGAAGGACAAATTGTCAAAACTATTTTCAACATGTGACATATTTGTTGTGTTTTCACAGCTTAGCCCTTTGTGGATAATTTCAAGCCAGAAAATATTTTTTAGATTGTCAGTTTTTGGTAATAATGATTTTCTGATACAAATTTTACTAATTAATCTACAGTTGTGGGGAGAAGAGATTTTTTTTTTTTTAATAATCATATCACACCAAGCAAGGCATTTAATTGCCACTGTTGTGCAGGAGGTTACATAGGAGAAAAGTTATGAGAAACAGTGACAAGTTATAGGGAGTGTCAGGAAGTGGGTAAGAGAAGGATCAATTTATATATTGAGCATAATATAAAATTGAACCCCCACTTTATATTTACATAATTTCTTCTTTATTGATAAGCCATAGAAAATATAAATGTACAGAATTATTTTTTATAATCATACTGCCCAAAGCAAGTCATTTTATTGCCACTGTTGTGCAGATTACATAGGAGAAAAGTTATAAAAAACAGTGACAAGTTATAGGGGGTGTCAGGAAGTGGGTAAGAGAAAGATAAGAATGCTGATGAGAGTGGAGTGGATGGAGAAAGAAGCATGAGAGAGAAGATGCAAGCTAGTAAGATAGGAGATGACTATTGACTTTACATTTTATTCTTGAAGATTGTAGCTGTTGGGGAAGCAAGTAAATGGTAGGGAATTCCACAGGCGGGAAGTGTGAGAAAAGAAGCTGATGCAGTAGAATTTGTGTTTACATTTTATTGGTTTTACAGTAAAAGGGTGGGACGTAGTTACTAATCTTGAGGCTTGAGTAAATTTATATATAAGGTCACCAGTGAGCTAAGTTCATTGGAGCAGAAGCTGTGAAAGTATTTGTAGAAGAGACACAGGGAAGCCACATTGTTCCGGTGAGAAAGTGACTGTATCTGAGCTGCCAAGTCAGGATTGATCACATTACAGACTGTTGGATTTTGTCAAAGACACCTAGGTGGATAGCAGGAGCACTTGACCAGATATGGTAGCAGTATTCAATGCATTGGTGGATGGTAGATTTATCTATATGCAGGATTGTTTCAGATGGGAAAAACTTCCTGGCCCTACACAGAGAACTGACTTTCTTAGCTATTGATTCTATATAGTCATTCCACTTGAGGTCTGTTGTGAGAGTTAACCTGAGGAGGTGCAGTGTTTCACTTTCAGGAAGACTAGCCTAATCTATGCAATGAATTGATACCTTTCCTAAAAGTTATTTGCACATAAATAAATACAAAGAATTTAACTGAAATTGGAACTTAGTTCTCTGAGTGCCACTTCTAAAACCATTATTCATTACACTATACATATCGAAGTTTGCAACACTAGTTATTCCCAAGTGGTTACCCATATAGGTACTGACCAGGTTTGACATTGCTTGACTTGAGAAAACTGGTGCTTCAATATGATGCAGCCATAAGCCAATATAAAATTACTGAAGATATGTGCTGTGGTGCAGTGGCTATCAGCTCAGAATAAGAAATTGCAGAGTTGAGTTCGAATTCATTGCATTCACTAACAAACAGATACCTTTAGGAAAGTTATCTAGTTGAGTTCAAATTCATTGCATTCACTTACAAAACAGATACCTTTGAGAAAGGTATTAATTTATCTGTTCTTTTTCCAGCTATGGGTGAAATAGTAGGACAGATTGCATTCACTTACAAAACAGATACCTTTGAGAAAGGTATTAATTTATCTGTTCTTTTTCCAGCTATGGGTGAAATAGCAGGACAGATTGCATTCACTTACAAAACAGATACCTTTGAGAAAGGTATTAATTTATCTGTTCTTTTTCCAGCTATGGGTGAAATAGTAGGACAGATTGTGTTCTATAGTAACTAGTCGACCACAGAAAGTAATTGCAACCTACTGTGAGAAAATCTTCTGCCCAGTCCATCATGTCCCTTTTGAGAAATGATTGCCAAAATGTGCATCTTAACTGACAGTACAGTTGTCTGAATTGTATGTTTTTTTACAGCCAGACTGATATCTTTATCTGTTGTTAATAAATTATCAGTACTTTGATTTGCTATCTGCACCGAATTTCATGATTCTATAAAGATCTCCAGTAAATGAAAAATGGCAACTCTTGATGTTAGTCAGAATCAGTTTTTTTTAATATTCCAGTGTTCATTTCTATTTTGACAAATATATTGAAAGTGCCATACTGATTCCAAAATGATACCTTCTGTAATATTATGCTAAAGAACAGGAAATCTGCCCAACCCTCATCCTCACTATCCTTACTCATCTGTCACCTTCCTCCTGACATTCCCTATGTCTAACCACTCCTTCTCTTTACCTTCCCCTATGTAGCCCCATGCTCAATAGTGGCAGTGGAATGCCTTGCCTGGGGCGAGATGATTAAAAAAAAAAAAAAAAATTGTGGAGAGCCATGACTGCCTAGCTCTTGAAGGGACATGACACTCAAAGAAATATTAAACTATAATTGAGCCATTGACAAGCAAAGAAAGTACAAATCCCAAAATGCAACCAAAACCAGGAGATTAATCTGAAACATTTATTCTCATAAATACATATAAATCTTTTAACCACTTCATAAATCTTCTTTACGTACCATGACCCTTCAGAACGTAGGTGATCATGACCCTCCACATCCTCTTGTCTCATGTAGCTTTTTATAAGTTTTGTCTGTTTCTCTCAAAACCTGTTCTACCATTCATTTAATCAAGCTCATCATGTTACTTGCTGCTTTCCTCTGTCCCTTAATCTGCCCTATGAGTATCATGTTTTCCAAGCCCTTCTTCCTCATTATGTTCCCCATAAACTTTAACTGCCTCTTTCTGTAAGTTTAATTTTTTTTTTATTTTCTTTAAAGTCTAATAGTTGCTTATATGTTCAGTCCATGGTATCCTCAGCATCTTTCTGTAGAAACACACTTCTGTTGCTTTAATCTCTTCCTCTTTGAGACTGTCTTGCATTTATGGATATACATACTGATTATTTTTCTTCAATGTGCTGTGCCCCTTCAGGGCGTAAGCAATCATGGCCCTTCAAATCTCCTTATCCCTTATAGCTCTTAACCCAAGCCCACTCAGCCATCTATCTGTTCATGTCCCTCTAATATGTCACACTTTTTCTGGTCTCTTAACCTGTATCAATATTGTGATTATCAGATTCTCCAAGCCTTCCTTCCTCGATACATCTCCCTGAAACTTAGTGCTTAATTAAGGAATTTCTCAGAGCCAAACTAATTTTTCTTGAGTGACTTATCATTAAGTAAATGCTTTAGAACTTGTTTCAAAGTTTATTACTTCTGTATTAAATCCAGTACTCACAAGATACCTCACACCTGAGGTCTTTTACTAGACTCATGATTTATTGGTTGGTTATTTTACCAATATATCAACTACCAATGGTTATTAATGCCAAATCATCATGAGTATCTTGTGGTATTTTATTTGGGTATTTGCTTAGTCTGATAGATTTCATTTTTATGGTTTCCGGTAGTTGTTTTAAATTTTTGTATAGAGTCTTTTTTTACAGTATATCGTCTGGTTTAGTATTTTTGAATCAGTCTTAAGTTATTTACTTGATCGTACATCATGCAGATTGGTTTGACATTGCTTGAATTTTTAAGCATATGTTTCACAGTATATAGTGTAACATAAAAAAATATAAAACAGTGTAACAGAACATTAACAGTGAAACATATAGTAAAACAGTGTCATATATATAAAACATTGTAACAGTGAAACATACATAGAACAATGTCACATTATATATATATATATATATATATCTCTAAACTTATTTATAAATGGAACTGTGTGTGTGTGTGTATATCTGTTACCTATAGACTCCGAAACAGCTGAACCGATTTTCTTGAAAATTTACACAATTGTGCTATAAGCATCTGCGAGTGTTATTAGCTAGGTTTTGTGTCGAGGTACCCCCGATGAAAATCGATAATCGAAAAAAATCGGGTTCTAGAAGGAGTGGTCCAATTTTAATCAAATTTGATGCACTCATAGACAAAGACATAAGAAACGATATTCTGAAGTTTCAAGGTTGCAGTTTTTACAATAGTGCAGAAAATCGATAATATATATATATATATATATATATATATATATAAATAAAAGGCAAGATGTTTGTGTGTGTGTCTGTTTGTCTGTCTGTATGTCCTTTATACAGATCCACAATTTTTATCCGATTCTCACCAAACTTCACAAATATTCTTTAGGCTGAGTCTGAGCTCCAGGATCATGGATTAGTTTTAAAGTTTTCATTACACACGAGCAATGCCGGGCTATACTGCTAGCATATATATATATAAACTGTCTAACTTATGACATATAATGTAAAATATAACAGGCTTCACAGCACAAGTATGAGTGGGTGATATGAGTGTGACATGTGTCGGGTGGTTAGGGTTTCCTCATCCTTCATAATTTTTCAGAAACTTGGAAAACAAACAAATTGTTGGTTGAATCTATTGTTTTTTTTTTTATATCGGTGCCATTGTTTTTGTCATTTATGGCTGATATGCTTGCAGATGGTTGGTATCAGATCAGTATATGGTACCTTGGTATTTGACATGTTGGCATATCATGCGTTTTTTGCAGCTGTGTTAGCCTTTTCATTTCCATGGATACCGGCATGACTTAGTATCAAAAAGATGTTAATGCTCCTGTTTTTATAATCAGTATCAATGTTATTCAGTGGTTTTGTAATTGAAGAATTTATTGTATCTTCATGCTACAGTGCTGTAAGTGCAAATTTTGAATTAAAATAAATAATTTGTGGTCCTTGCTATCTTATGATGTCCACTGTGACATCAATGACTGCAATTTCAGTGTTAAGCATCAAGTATTAATCCCTCTCTTTCCTCCAGTTATTGGTTAAATAACAGGACAGATTGTGTCCTATAGCCTTGGCTAGCAACCAGTCTACCACAAAAAAGTAATGGCTACCTACCGGCGGAAAGAAAGGGATTAAATCTTTTCCCAAGGTTATTTGCAAGTCAGTGAATACAAGAAATTCAACTGGAATTTGAACTCGGCTCCCAGATTTCTTGTTCTGAGCCAATATCAACTGCACCACAACGCACATCCAGTCTTATATAAGACAACCAAAATTAGTCAATCTGCTTTGCCAAAGGGTAATGGTTAGCAAACCCTTATTATTGTTTAGAGTTAAATTTGAGAGTATGAATTATTTTTTTTATTATTATTAAACCAATAAAAGGCCCCCTAGTATCATGAAAAGGCAATAGGTTACAAAATGGAGTTATTGTAAATTCACATGGTACCTAGACTTTATAAATTTAAGTGCAGTACTAAACTCATAGCAAGATTTTATTTGACTGTTGAAATGAGTAGAACAGTTTCTTTTCTTGCATTTCTCATTTGTGGAACTATCTTTCACCTTAATTCCCAATCAACTTTCATCTTTAAGAGTTTCAAGAAACCTCAGTCATTATCTTCTATGTTAATTTTTGTTATTTTATTGTTTTCTCCCCTTAAAAGTAATATTTTTCTCATTCTGTAATACTCAGAAACTAACTTGTATCTCAGTGGTCTTATTGCCTTGCTTGGAGTAAAATTATTCAAAAATACAAAGAGTGACCTAGAGGTGCATATTATGAGAATATTTAGGCTAGATAATGGCTGATCCAGGTTTGAAATCGTTAAAATTTTTTCTTATATTATCTTACTTACTAATCCCTTCTATCTTAGTAGCTTTAATCCAATGATTTGGCTGAAGTGATTAAAAAAAAAAAAAAAAAAAAAAAAAAAAATATATATATATATATATATATATATATACAAGAAAAATTAAGACACACGTTATTTCATGGTGAATCAGGAGTATAGGCCTATTTCAGTCAAACTATTCAGGCAAAAGAGAAACTGATGTATTTTCTCTTAAATTTTCTCTTTTAAGGGAGCGACCGTTATTTTTATTCATTTTTTTTAGGTCTTTGTGAATCTCATTCGTGTAAAATCTTTTGCAAAATTAAGACAAAAGCTGATGATGGTTTGCCTGAAATAGGCCTACACTTCTGATTCACCATGAAATAATGTGTGTGTGTGTCTTAATTTTTCTTATATTTGCTCTATATGTATTTTGTATACATATATATTTAGAGCTCTCTTAGAGAGTTATCCTACCACTGTATGTACAGGATACTTCTTTGGATTCTTCTGTAACCACACTGCATGCTTATATGTGTGTGTATATATATATATATATATATATATAATTTCAAGACATCCAAAATGTGTACATTTCAGAAATACTGAGTTAAGAAACATATAATGTAGCAACATTCAAAACATGAACATTAGTTATTACAACAATAACATTACATTTGGTATCAGTGCAAATTACTACATTATTGTTTGGTAAATGTGTCAGTTTTTGGAACAAATGATCAAGAAAAAATTAAAAAAGAACTTAAGAAATAAAATACAGAGAACAAAAACAACAACCAGAAACAATATTAATTTTTTTTTTTTTAACCAAAATACCAAAAGAGAATAAACACATGAACTCGGTTTTCTACAAGAATCCGATTGCCTCAAGAAAGAGAAAATAAAAAAAAAAAAAAAAACCAAAGATAAATAAAAATCAACTAACAAAAAAAATAAAATTTTTGAAAGTAAGATCAGAGATAAAAATATTGGCTTTCAAACATCTTTTTTTTCTTCAAGTTGTTGTAATGCCAAATTAGTCTGAACAGACAAAATTATTTTTTGCATCTTTTGGAATGTTATCTTTAAAAAAAAATGTAAAAATTTTCCATAGCAGGAACCTAAATCATTATGTTATCAATTGCATATTCAATCTTAAAATAAAATTTCCTATTTTCTTTAGAGTTCCAAATAAAATTACAAACACAAAAAATATTTTCAGTCTTTAAAAGAAATAAAAGTATATATTTAAATTTCAGTATGAGAAAATTCCCCTTTTTTCTTGATATGTTTTGAAGCAGACTGTTAATTTAAATCCAATTCCTTGTTATGAAAGACAAAGTAGAAGAATTATTTTAGAATATGTACACAAGAATTATTGATTTTTCTACTAGCATTTATTTTATGTTAATTTCAGTTTTTTATCACACTTATCAAAGGCTGTTAATAGGAAGCAATGTCATAAAAAAGACAAATTCAAATTTTCTTAGATTAACATGTCAACTGTCCTACTGGTGAGGCTACAGAAACCAATGGCTGTAGTCATTCAAATCTAGTTACTTCTTATCTTCACTAATCACTTCATGGCCCTGGTTGAAATTGTGAAGATGGTGATACACAAATTGGAAGCAATTTGAAAACTTCAATTATGCCAACCTGTTATCCTGGATAGTGAAGGAGGTCTTCTCTAAAAGCTTAGAGTTCTTTAGGAACAATGAAATGAGTGCTAACCCCTTATGTACTATCAGTCCTGCTCAATTTGACACTCACATGATTTACTGAAAAACAGAATCAGCACATAATCTAACAAATTTGAGTAAATGGCTGACAAAACAGTGATTTGAAGAGATATCAAAAAGTCAAAGTAACTATGACTCTCTTGAGGATCAGGAAGGTCTTAGTTGCCATGACTCTCTTAAGGCGCTGCTAATTCATGGGCGACAATGGTCCTATTATGTTCTCACGACGGTGCTATGTGAGGAACAGAGTGAGTCCTCAAAGGCCATTGTAATTACGGCAACACGACCTCCATAGCTCAAAGAAGTCATGGTACAGGTCCACCACCCTGTGGTTCCTGCCGGAACGGTTGCCCAGTCGTACCAAGTGACCTGCAACTTGTCCTCTGTAGACATTAAAACCAAGGTACTATGCTTTCAAAATGCATTGTTCACTGCTGGTTTACCTCCCCTCTCTGAATGTGTCTAACTGGTACTATGTCTGCAAAATCCATGCCTCTACAAACCCCCGTAAATTTGTGGGTGCCAGACGTTAACGAGCCAGAATGTATCCCAGATTATGTCCGTGTTGATTGAGAGGGCTTGCCTCCCACTGGAGTTGCACACTTTCTTGCTATCGGTTGGACTCTCCAGTCACCTATATCAAGCTCATCTTGAGCAATGAAATGATATCAAGAAGCAGTGTGATGCATCACACTGCTTGTACACACGCTTGGTGCTCCACCAAGAAACTCCGGAACATGGCCAAGTTGGAGCATGAAGCGCTAGCTTCCCACGAACATGTGAATGCCTATATTGCAAGATCTCTGGCTTGGTGGGTTGATATGAACAGCTGCAATTAACACAGAAGGCAAAGGACAGGAAATTAGGGAGAAGCCATGATCACTGATCAAGAAGGGACAAGGCACATAGATGAAGATAAAATTTTTATATTTAACATTTACATTATTTGGACTATTATCCCCATCTTTGTTGTTATTTTGATGATATTTCTGCCATTGTACACTCTGGTCTTCTTCAGGTGCTAGGAATTTTGAACTGTCATTCTCATTCCTTGTGCAAAACCACTTCTGCTAGTCATCAATTATCTCTGTTTAATTTTCTAAGTTATTTATTCACCACTGCTGTATTGAACTCACAACTCTTCAGGTCAAGTCACTGGAATTAACATCTATATCATGTGTCCTTGAGGACAACAGCAAGTGAATTTTGGGGATTTATAAACCTAATGTTTTACTAACCATTTTTACCACAGTTCATATTTCAGTTTTTTTTATTTTAATGATTTTTCCTTGTATTTAATTTTTTTTAACCAGCTCATATTTCCATCCTTTTGATGCTATAGACATTGGTTAATTCAGGAACTTGACCCAAAAAGTTCAATACCAGGCTACAACAGTGGTGAACAAATAACTTAGAGTTAAGTTAAAGGGAGATAACTCATGACTACCAGAAGTGGTTTTGCACAAGGAATGAGAATGATATACCCAGTGATCATAATAAAGGGCTCAGTTCAATATTCCTAATACCTGAATAAGGACGGAGCATATAATGACCCAAGTGTCATAAAAATCAAAACAAAGTTGAGGACAAATGTAAATAGTGTGAACACTACCTCATCTTAAAAGTATAGACAATTAATATTTACTGTTCATGTTTCATCCCTATTTACAATTGTTAGAGATACAGATAAATACAAGTGTGTACAATATATTGATAAAGACAATGTATACCTAGATAGCTGGCTATAGACAGTGGACATAAGGAATGACACTCCATGGTGGTTGTCAGTTTCATGTGATCCTCAGATCAAAATGAAGAACTATAGCCATCAATTGTCAATCTTTTGTTAATGAACAATTTCCCTATATATATATATATATATATATATAGCATAATAATAATCCACAGTCTGAAATATCAAATATATATATATATATATATATATATAATAGAAATAAATACTGTCAAAAAAATCATTTTTAACTTACAACTTTTTAGTAGTTTTTCCTATATATATATATATATATATATATTTCTCATCAGAGTTCAATTAAACAACTTTTCTTAGTAAAACATAACGATGTAGGTTATATTAGATTTTAGTCAACAATACAATAATCCTTACTCATACACACAATAAAAAGAACTTTCAGATATTGGAGGCCATCTACATTAAATCCAAACAAGCCACACTTAATAAAATCACGTTTAAATCTGGTCATAACACATTACATTGCATTTAAATATATGGTTCTGTTAACATTTCAAGCTCTCACGTGGTGTGACATCATAGAACTGCATTACAAATTTATGAACTGTGTTTGCTATTTGGTAACTGGTATGGTTGCTTAGCAAAGTTTTATGTCAACACAAGATAAAATCATCTTTGATGGTAGATGTTTTTATGTTAATGTCCCTGTAACCTCTCTAAAGATGGCTCATGTGAGTCAAAAGCTTAGAACCAACAAAAAAAAAAATATCCAATTGTTGGAGAATTTTTGTCTTTATTTTCACCTGAAATTAAAGCCAAAATACGATGTTTAGAATGGCTCATGATTAAACAGACATTCATTGTCTCTTATATTTACAATATATGTCTAGAAAATTATCGAGTGCCTTGATACACTAAATGTATATATATATATATATATATATATATACACACACACTCACTATTATAATAAAGACCATTGTTTATGTTTTATATTTCCCTCCTGTCACACTCACTGAGAGGGAGACAATAGTGAGCTAACAGTTCAATTCATTCTCTTTACTACCAATTATGAAAGCTCATGCCGTGGGTTTGCTCTTTAAGAGTGCTTTACTTTATTTTTTGCAAGAATTTTTGTCAAGTGATGAATATATATATATATATATATATATATATATATATATATAGTCATTTGCAGACAAATCTGTTTCACTGTATCATAGCTCATCAATTCGGTTAGACATCCGATTGCTTTTTAATGTTCCTCCAGTCCCACTCGGGAAAGTGTTACTCATGTCTTAATGTAAGATAATAGTAGGTAGGTACGTCATATATGTTGCCATCATTTTAAATGGCATATTCATATAAAAATTTTGCCATTGTGATCTTACCCATCTGTGTGTGTGCGTGTATATATGAGTTGAATATGTGGATTGAATTTGGACAAGATGAATAGAATAAGTAAAGAACAGGTTGGAAAAAGTGTTATTAATCTAACCTTTCACTTTAACAAGCTTCTTAACAAGATTTTTTTAAGAGTGAATAATTTAAAAACAGGTGGGTCGTGGAAAATTATTACATGTGAAAGTAGAGGATGACATAAAAAGGTTGAGAATTCTTATGCTAAGTGCTTTTCTTTCTCTTTGTTTGTATTTATGCATAGAAAAAATTTAATGTGAAGATCTTGCTTATTTGGTTTTACGCAGTTTATAAAATTACAATTCATGTATAATTTTCCTCTTGTGTATGTAAATAATTGACATAGAATTTTGGTTTTGTGAACACAAAAGATTTTTGTGAGTAATAAAGAATTAATATTGTACTAGTTTACCTAGGATGTGCATCGTGGTTCAGTGGATATTGGCTCGGAATGAGAAATCGGGGAGCCGAGTTTGAATTTCAGTTGAATTCCTTGAATTCACTTACATGCAAATGCCCTTGAGAAAGGTATTAATCCATCTCTTCCCTCCAGTTATGGGTTAAATAACACAACAGATTGGGTTCTATAGCCTTGGTCGGCAACCAATCTCCCACAGAAAGCAATGGCAACCTGCTGCGAGATAATCTTCTGCCCAGTCAGTTATGTCTCTTTCGAGACATGATCACCCAAGTATATATCACGTATGGCACTTAACTGAGTCTACCTACGTTGTAAAAAGTGTCAGCATATTTTAATGTTCCTAATAATGGAAAGGACTTAACACATGCAAGTCTTTAAAATAAATCATCACAATTTTAACTGTGCACTGGTCTTTCACCCTAGTGAAAGGGAGGCAACATTTTATAGCAAAAAAAAAAAAAATAAAAATAAAAAGAAAGGCAAAAAATTACAAAAACATTTGGCAATTTATGTTGGCTGGAGGTGTGCATGAAAAGACTCAGCTTTCACACAATTTCAGAAAGTTAGTCACTGATTCATTTTCTGAAGCTTCTCAACTTTTCATGGGTTATTTGAAGTTAGAAAATTCTTTTTGGATTCAAAGACTTTTTTTTTTGCTACTTCATAAAGTCAAACTTTTACCAAACAATTTTCATATGCTTTTCAGTATTTAGTATTCAGATTGATGAAAGTTTTTTTTTTTCCATGTGAAAGTAGACAATGATATAAAAAGGTTGGGAATCCGACTAAAGTGATGATGCCTATGCTCATAAAGGTGAGGGGATGCTAAAATTATGAATTAATTTTTTAAAAATATGTCTGGGTATGTATATATAATGGACTTAGTTTCTTTTTTTCTGTTGCTGTCTTAGATATTTTTGTTATTAAATATCTTACATTGTGATAATAGGATATCTGCCAAGAAAGGTGAAATGTTCTTGACAAAAACTTACTGTGGGTGATCTAAGAATTACAGCACTTTCTACACCTTTGTGTTAGTATAATGATTTCTCTTATTTAAAGTATCCTATTTAAAACAAAATTATGTTCAAAATCATTACAGTGAGTAACTAATTCATTGCATGTATTGTTTTGTAAAGAGATTCCTTATGTATTTATATAATCTTTGATTTAGATTCTTTCTAATTTCTATGTAGTCCTTGTGGTAATTACTACTAATATATATGTATGTGTATATATATATATATATATATCGCTCATTCACTAATGAATTAGAGCACTCTGGCTATTGGGCGTGTATAATGACAATATACATGCTAAAAAGTCTGCCTTCTTCTACTGTGTGCCCATGGCCCTGAGGTAGAACCGCTGAGTGACGCCACTTCGGTCGGGCTTCAAACCTGGGTTAAAAGCAATCGTCGAAGTCTAACCGTACTGATGAGCTGTGATACAGTGAAACAGATCTGTCTGTGGATGACTTATATATATATATATATATATATATATATAATAGTAGCACCGAGCGCCCATAGCTCAGAGGTAGAATCGCCGACTGCCAATTCGGTCAGGTTTTAATCCTGGCTTAAAAGCAATTGGAGTCTAACCATACTGATGAGCTGTGATACAGCAAAACAGATTTGTCTGCAGATGACTATTTATGCTCTCACACACAGATGTGAGCACTCTGGAAGAATGGGAGACTTTGAAAAACAGTAGCTACTCTAGCATCTATGCATCATTCATTCAGCAATGAATTAGAACATTCTTAGCTATTGGGCATGTGTATAATGAGAATGCACATGCTAAAAATCTGCCTACTTCTACCAAGCGCCCATTGCTCAGAGGTAGAATCGCCGACTGATGCCAATTTGGTCAGGTTTCAATCCTGGTTTGAAAGAAATCGGAGTCTAACCATACTGATGAGCTGTGATACAGCAAAACAGATCTGTCTGCAGATAACACACATACATATATATATATATATATATATATATATTACAAAAAAGTGAAAGAACACAGATTTAAAACCCACTGTTCAAGCCTTTATTTTTATAAGGAGTGCTCGATATATAGTAGAGCTTAATATTGTAATTTTGTTATTACAATGGTATATAAAAGCATAATGCTTTTATAAATCTTTGTAATAAAAAAATTATTATATATATATATATCAATGAACATGTTATGGAAATTAACAAATTTTAACGAAACTTGGTTATAAACAACCAACAATTTGAAATGAATTGTTTGAACATTATTTTTTTTTATCGATACTCGTATTTAAGTAGATATTCTGTTTTTTTTTAAAAATTAAACAGTATTATATATTTATATCTACTGGCCTGATTATTTACGATAAATTTTTATTACGAAAATGTGTGTCATTTGGCAAGATTCGAACCTGAGACCCCTATCTACAATAGGAGAAGCTACCATTTTATATATATATATATAGAGAGAGAGAGAGATTGATAGATAATATTTGATATTGGCTGTTACTTTCAGGTAGAACCGCCGACTGACGCCACTTCGAACCTGAGACCCCTATCTACAATAGGAGAAGCTACCATTATATATATATATATATATTTACGGCTACAATCTCCAGGAGTTTAAATGTAAGGTCAATAGACACCTCCTAACACACTAACCTGCTCCCATTCTATCAAACACTCTTCCCATCTGCCCGACACTCATCCTCGCTATCCTTACTCATCTATCACCTTTCTCCTGACATTCCCTATGTCTATCCACTCCTTCTCTTTACCTTCCCCTATGTAGCCCCATGCGCAATAGTGGCAGTGGAATGCCTTGCTTGGGGTGAGATGATTAAAAAAAGAAAAAAAAAGAGAGAGAGAGAGAGATTGATAGATAATATTTGATATTGGCTGTTACTTTCAGTTTGCCCAATGTCACGATTGTCATTGTTTGTGTCAACTTGTTTTACGTTTTTTACTTTCACCCTTGTCTATTTGGGTCACAGATGAAAACACATTTTGTGGGAAAATATACATATTGTACAAGATTCTATTGTGCTTTTGCTTTTTTTAAATAACACAAATCAAGAACCTGAAGTCAAAACTGTTGTACCATCCTGTTTATATTAATCTCATTATAAACAAAAATGGAATGCTTGCTATCACAGGAACAGATAATCTCAATGGTAGCAGAAGCAAAAATTCATTAGCTGCATTAAAATTAATTGCAATAAATTAACACCAACCTACAATCACCTCACTTATCGACAAATTCACATTAAAAAAAAGAAAAAAATTAGAAAAAATATGTAACAGTTTTCATTCATTGATTTTAAATTCTCAAAAAAATTTACTTGTCTATTTTTAAGAAAAGTTTTCTTCATAAATTACTAACAATATTGTTTGTAGGAAAATATTTTTTCATTAATAGCATGCAGAACAAATTGCATTAAATAACATTTGATTTTATAAATTATATGTTGTAGAGAAAAACTCGCCTTCCCAGAAGATGGCTTCAACTCATCCAGAAAGTATAAAACTGACATCGAGGATCACTGAAGAAATAGGATAGATAGAAAGAAAGTTTTTGAGAATGAGCTTCAACATGATGTGCGTTGTGGTGCATTGGATATAGGCTTGGAATGAGAAATCGGGGAGCCAAGTTCAAATTCCAGCTGAATTCATTGCATTCACTTACACACAAATACCCTTTGGAAAGGTATTAATCCGTCTATTCCTTCCAGTTATGGGTTAAATAACATGACAGATTGGGTTCTATAGCCTTGGTCAGCAACCAGTCTACCGCAGAAAGCAATGCCAACCTACTGCGGGATAATCTTCTGCCCAGTCAGTCATGTCTTTTTCGAGATATGATCGCCCAAGTGTGTATCACATATGGCACTTAACTGACTGACATCAACTTCAAGTGGCATTTTTGATGTGCATTGTGGTGCAGTGGATATCAGCTCAGAATGACAAATCAGAGAGCCAAGTTCAAATTCCGGTTGAATTCCTTCCATTCACTTTTGTTTTCTTCAAAAGTCTTCAATTGTTGGTCATATTTTTTCTTTAAAAATATATCGCTGATAATATTTTCTTTTTCACGAAAATATTGCTTGAATTTCTACCATAAATGTTTCATACTTTCATTTGGGGGGTTAACTATTTGCTCATGGCTGGGATCCTGAGAGGGTGTTACCACCTCTGGTCAGGGTGAACCTGAGAAGGACAGCAATTAAATGGTAGTTCAATGCTCCTCAAAATTTCCCAAGCAAAGGCCTTGCTACCAAATGCAGTTTATTGTCATACCCAGGAGTCCTCATTAGGGAGATTTTACTCCACTGCAAAAGTGCAGTTGGCATATTCTGAAGCTCCAGCCAACAGGGCAATGCTCTGAAAGAATTACTACATGTTCTGGCAAAATTTGAAGTACCTATTGTGGTGCAGTGGATATCGGCTCAGAACGAGAAATCGGGGAGCCGAGTTCGAATTCCAGTTGAATTCATTGCATTTACTTACGCGCAAATACCCTTGAGAAAGGTATCAATCCATCTCTTCCTTCCAGTTATGGGTTAAATAACAGGACAGATTGGGTTCTATAGCCTTGGCTGGCAACCAGTCTACTGCAGAAAGCAATGCCAACCTACTGCAGGATAATCTTCTGCCCAGTCAGTCATGTCTCTTTCAAGACATGATCGCCCAAGCGTGTTTTCACGTATGGCACTTAACTGACTGACTGAATTATATGTAGATGACACTGTGTTGATAGCAGACATAAGTAAAGAATGGCAAGAATTCCTGGAAAAGTTTATGCAGAAGAAATAACTTATCAATTGTAACAAAATAGAATATCTTTTCACCACTTCCTCATGTGCCATGTCCCTTCAGGCCGTAAGCAATCATGTACTTCCATTTACTCCTGTCCCTTGTGGCTTAAAATTTTTTCCACTTAGTATCTCTCCCAAACCCCAGTGGTTTGCATCCTCTCCAACACCTCATCATTGCTCACATGTTTGTTCCATGGTATTCTCGGCATCTTTCTGCAGAACCACATTCCTGCTATTTTAAGCCTCTCCATTCTTGAAGAGATCATTCAACATACTGTTATTGTCTTCTGGCAAAGAGACCTTTAAAGATAAGTCACAAATTACTAGATTCAAGAGAGAAGACAGTTTAGAAAGAAATGAAGTTGATGAATGAATTCCAGTTGAAATCAGATCTTTTCAAAATGGACAATACCACTGAAGAGTTTCCTGAAAAGCACTTTAATACTGAAGAATATTTTAACCTCATCAGAAGAATATAAAGATGGTATTTAATCAATTGATTGATTACAAATAATGTGCGCTTCAAGAAATGGTCAGTCATTAGATGAATAACAAAGTGTGAGCTTCAAGAAATTGTTGGTTATTAGATGAATTACAAATGGTGCGAAATTAAAGAAATTATTGATTATTCGATGAAATAACTTACTTTGTTTTGATGATCAGCACCTGAAGGCTAATAGCCACATCCTGTTGAAATGCTGGTGCCCATAAATCACTAAAGTTAAGCAATGTCAAGCCTGGTTAGTATCTTGATGAATGACTGCTTCAGAGTACCAGGTGCTGGAAGTTTGGATATTGGATGATTTAATTGATAATGTCTTGAAATTTTTAATCATAGAGTAAAATTCCAACTCCAGTTGGGTTTTTTACATTTACTCACACCATGCAAAAGGTATGAAACCATATCTTTCTCCAGCTATGGGTTAGTTAGTAATACTAACCATTATTCTAAACCATTATTCTCGCAAAAGCAATAATTATTAGTATCTGAAAATATTTTTTGGCTTTAAATAACTTGTGAAGCCATAGAAATTGCATGAATCAATAATTTTATGAAGATGTTTCAAAACAAAAAAAAAGTTAAGTATTAAAAAAATATCATAACTTGTTAAATACTTTGTTAAATACTTTGTAAAAATAACTTTCCTGTTAAATTAAATTATATTAAAGGGACATAATAACCCCATTTTCTTTCAGTGAATAATTTGTTTATTTTGTTCTTGTAAGTTAGCAAGAAATATAATTTACTGCAATTTCTAAATTTTATAGCCAAAAAGTTTTCCTGATCTGAGACAACCAATTATTAGGTACATTTATTAGAACATATATACTTCAATAAAATGCAAATAATTAAGCAATTCATGGATAACACCTGAGCAGTCTACATAATCACTATCTACAAAAGAGTACATCTGTGTAAAGCCAATAATGGAAGATATTTACTTTGTATAATTTTTCATAATTAAAAGAGAATGCATTTCCAGTATTCGAATTATCATTTCGTTTAAAATAATTTTAAAATTAAAAAAGATTGTTGGCATTACTAGATTGTTGGCATTACTAGATTGTTAATTCCCTAGTTGTCTTCTGGAACACCCTGTATATGAATCAAAACTAAAATGGTGTCGTGATGAGGAATGTCATTTAAAAATGTAATATTTAGAAAATTTGTTTCACAGTATTGCTTAATTTTTAAAATGTACCTTTTATGTATATAAGAAAAGGTTTTGTATTGCAATCAAAAGTTAATATAAGTATTGAATTTTATTTTCAATGTTGTATCCCTTCAGATTTTTTTTTTTTTAAATGAGCCCATGAATTGCTATGACTTCCAGTCAAAGATAGTGGAATGGTCTTTGCCATAGATTGGAATTTCGTGTAAGTGATCGTAACTCTCCACAGATTCCATTTTTTTTATTATCTCTGAATTACCATGCCTTTCTTGGTGTTGTATATCTACCTGTATAAAGGAATAGGAAGTTCCTATCCTCTTAAGTGTGTAGACACTGTTGGAGCAGAGTAGTGATTAACAGACTAGCAGTCTATCGGTATCATGCGAGTCTTGTACTTGTTGATATACTATCATTCCCAACCTTTGTTTTGTTAATTATTCACACAGTAACCTTTTTGAGTTACAATACTAAGAAAGATAGTGAAATGGTCTTTACTATAGCTTAGAATTCAGAGTAGGTTATTGTGACTCTCCATGGATTTCATTTCTTTATTATCTTTGAATTGCTATGACTTCCTGGAAAAGATAGTGGAATGATTTTTGCTATAGCTTAGAATTCAGAGTAGGTTATTGTGACTCTCCATGGATCTCATTTCATTATTATCTTTGAATTGCTATGACTTCCTGGAAAAGATAGTGGAATGATTTTTGCTATAGCTTAGAATTCAGAGTAGGTTATTGTAACTCTCCATGGATCTCATTTCTTTATTATCTTTGAATTGCTATGACTTCCTGGAAAAGATAGTGGAATGATTTTTGCTATAGTTTAGAATTCAGAGTAGGTTATTGTGACTCTCCATGGATCTCATTTCTTTATTATCTTTGAATTGCTATGACTTCCTGGAAAAGATAGTGGAATGATTTTTGCTATAGCTTAGAATTCAGAGTAGGTTATTGTGACTCTCTATGGATCTCATTTCTTTATTATCTTTGAATTGCTATGACTTCCGGGAAAAGATAGTGGAATGATTTTTGCTATAGCTTAGAATTCAGAGTAGGTTATTGTGACTCTCCATGGATCTCATTTCTTTATTATCTTTGAATTGCTATGACTTCCTGGAAAAGATAGTGGAATGATTTTTGCTATAGCTTAGAATTCAGAGTAGGTTATTGTGACTCTCCATGGATCTCATTTCTTTATTATCTTTGAATTGCTATGACTTCCTGGAAAAGATAGTGGAATGATTTTTGCTATAATTTAGAATTCAGAGTAGGTTATTATGACTCTCCATGGATTTCATTTCTTTATTATCTTTGAATTGCTATGACTTCCTGGAAAAGATAGTGGAATGATTTTTGCTATAGCTTAGAATTCAGAGTAGGTTATTGTGACTCTCCATGGATCTCATTTCTTTATTATCTTTGAATTGCTATGACTTCCTGGAAAAGATAGTGGAATGATTTTTGCTATAGCTTAGAATTCAGAGTAGGTTATTGTAACTCTCCATGGATCTCATTTCTTTATTATCTTTGAATTGCTATGACTTCCTGGAAAAGATAGTGGAATGATTTTTGCTATAGTTTAGAATTCAGAGTAGGTTATTGTGACTCTCCATGGATCTCATTTCTTTATTATCTTTGAATTGCTATGACTTCCTGGAAAAGATAGTGGAATGATTTTTGCTATAGTTTAGAATTCAGAGTAGGTTATTGTGACTCTCCATGGATCTCATTTCTTTATTATCTTTGAATTGCTATGACTTCCTGGAAAAGATAGTGGAATGATTTTTGCTATAGTTTAGAATTCAGAGTAGGTTATTGTGACTCTCCATGGATCTCATTTCTTTATTATCTTTGAATTGCTATGACTTCCTGGAAAAGATAGTGGAATGATTTTTGCTATAATTTAGAATTCAGAGTAGGTTATTATGACTCTCCATGGATTTCATTTCTTTATTATCTTTGAATTGCTATGACTTCCTGGAAAAGATAGTGGAATGATTTTTGCTATAGCTTAGAATTCAGAGTAGGTTATTGTGACTCCCCATGGATCTCATTTCTTTATTATCTTTGAATCGCTATGAGTTCCTGGAAAAGGGAGTGGAATGATTTTTGCTATAGCTTAGAATTCAGAGTAGGTTATGATGACTCTCCATGGATCTCATTTCTTTATTATCTTTGAATTGCTATTACTTCCTGGAAAAGGTAGTGGAATGATTTTTGCTATAAATTGGAATTCATAATAGGTTATCATGACTTTACACCAGTCTTTCTCAACCAAGGTGAATCACCCCCTTGAAAGCAAAAATCAAATTTTGTGGGCAATAAATTTTGTATTCAATCAGCCATTGTGCTCACACGTGAAACCAATATTTTTTTCTTAATTCAAACAATAACTATGTTCCTGTTGTGAAGTAATTGATGCAAATTACATGTGTGAGAAATAGACACTTGAAATGACAGTTGCCCATGCATGTTTATTTAGTATACATGTGCATGCAATTGTTCAAGTGGCTGGGGCTTTATCAGATGCTGCCTAGTTGTATTAATACATTCGATCAAGTCGTTTATAATGACTCATTTATCACTGAATTTTTTTTACTCCTCTTGCTATAGCAAGATTTACTAAATATGTTATTTGCTTGAGTTTGATGTTCTTTTCTTGACCATCGAACACAAATGTAAGTTTACTAATTTGCATTTGCTCGCACACACTTTTTATGGCAAGTTTAAATGAAAAAGAAGCATCGACATATCTCTAAGTACTTACAATAAAATTTTATCAATAACCCTACAGACCCAAAACAGACATTTTATCCCATGTGTCATCAATCTTTTTCTAATGAAGCCCTCTAGACTCTTTTATCACATGAAGAAAACACCTCGAAAATGTCAGTAAGCCTAGAAATTATTTTGAGGGATTGAAAATTGATTTTGAAAATTTTAGTACTATTAAATTATTATTGAGGAAGAAAACAAAAATTAATGATGGTGGATTGATGGCTTCCTACAAATTTGAAGAAATAATTACAAAAACAGGTAGTGCACAGAGTAAATGAAAAATTATCTTTGCAGTAAAAGCCGTAATATCAGAAGTTATAACTCCTGATGCTATCCATAAGAGAAATGATTGGTTCTATCAAATATATGCTAATTTAAAGACTGAAAATAAGGAATTTTTCTATTCAAACTGATGAAAGCACAGTTATTGACAAGACACTTAATAAGGTATATATACAATATTTTGACAAAAACTGTGCTTAAGATTTATTATTTTTTAAACTGTTAGAGATAGACACAACAGAAAATTGCATATTTTCTACGGTAAAACATTTTTAACAAAAAGGCATTCCATCTTGTAAAAATTTAGTTTTATGTGCTATTGATGGTGCAATGTCTATGATTGGAAGGCACAAGGGATTTATATCTCATTTGAAAAAGTTGTCCCAAAATTCTAGTTATACCCTGTGTTACACAGGTATGAGCTTGTGGCCAAAACTAAAACCTGTATTCTTTATCAGTCATTGAACACTTAGAAAAAAACATATTCAACAGTAAATGTGACCAACTTTTTCAAAATTTTTTTGTTGATGCTGACCAACTAATATAAGACTTCTTTGTGTATTGATATCCATTGGCTACCTCAAGGCAATTGCTTAGAAAGATTTACAAACTTATTTAATTCTATAGTTTTAGTCTTATCCAACAAAATTCAAGCTAAAAAAAAAAAAAAAAAAAGACATACATTATCTTAGTTGGATTTTCAATAAACTGATTGAAGTCTCTCTCCTGCTTCAAATAAAAATGATAACAATGATAAACTGTAAACGTTTGATGAGAGCTTCTGTTGAAAAACAAAATCTTTATAAAGTTAATTTCAAACTAAAACAGTTTTATAATATACCAGAATTAGCAGAAATTGATACATGAGAGAATGACATTGATATCTATTGTGACCATCCAGCTGTCTTGAAAAATGATTTAGAAATCAGATTTGTGGATTTATTTAACTTCACTATTCAGCCATGGATGATTGACCCATTTGATTGTGATCCTCACAGAAATATTCATGAGAAAGTGAGATGAAATATGAATTTCAAATTACATTCAAAAGAAACATTTTTCTGAATTTTGGCAGTCACTGAAAAATCACTATCTCAATTTGTGGTCATAAATATGAAAATCCTTTTGTGTTTCCTGACATACTATTGTGTTGGAACTGGATTTATTACTGTTGATCACATTTTATGGAATGAAAGATCTGACATTTTCCAAGTGCAGATATTCATATCTTTTGAGTAACATTGGGCCTGACATTGAATTTTTAATGGAACATCATTAATCTCAGGGCTCACAATAACTTGTTTCTTCATTTAAATTTAGAATAAAGTTTTATTTTAATGTTTTTTTAATGCATTTACATGTACAAAATTTTTTGGTGTTGATTAGTAACAATTACAATGAATATCATTTTTTCACCAAAAATAGTTTTTAGGTGGGTGTTGATCTTGAAAAGGTTAAGCGTGACTACTTTACACAGATCCAATTTCTTTGTCTTTGAACTGGCATGACTTCCTGGGAAAAATAGTGGAATGGTCTTTGTGATAGCTTGGAATTCAGAGTAGAAGAGCATGGCTCTCCACAGATTCCAGGTCTTCATAATGTGTGAATTGCCATGACTTCCTGGGAAGGATAGTAGAATGGTCTTTGCTGAAGCTTGGAATTCAAAACAAGTAATCATGACTCTCCATGGATTCCATTTCTTTATCTTTAAACTGGTATGACTTTCTGGCAAAGACAGTGCAATGGTTTGGCCATAGCTTCGAATTCAGAGTAGGTGACCTCTCTACAGATTCAATTTCTTTGTATAAGTGAATTGCGATGAGTTCTTGGTAAAATTAGTGAAGTGGTTTCCTCCTCAGTCAATCAGTTAAGTGCCATATGTGATACATGATTGGGCGATCATGTCTCGGATGAGACATGACTGACTGGGCAGAAGATTATTCCGCAATAGGTTGTCATTACTTTCTGCAGTAGACTGGTTGCCAGCCAAGGCTATAGAACCCAATCTGTCCTGTTATTTAACCCATAACTGGAGGGAAGAGATAGATTAATACTTTTCCCAAAGGTGTTTGCGCATAAGTGAATGCAATGAATTCAACTGGAATTTGAACTCGGCTCCCCAATTTCTCATTCCAAACCAATATCCACTGCACCACAATGCATACTTTCTACATAGATTGAATTTCATTTTTATTTCTCCTAGACTGTCACCCAAAGTTGGAGGCTAGTCTATACTTCTATTTAACCTATAGCTTGGCAGGAGAGATAGATTCCAACTTTACCCAAAGAGAATTAATATGAAAATAAACACAAATGACTTGTCTGGAATTGAGATTCTGTTTTCCATGCCATTACACTAATTAACATACATGCTAGTTATTTGAAGGTCAATATGGAAGACATGCTTTATCTCTTTTGTGGTTATAATGCCCAAAGCTTTTTCTCTATAATTTCCTGATGAGTCATTTCAGTGGTTCGGATGATTCATATCCTCCTTTGTTGTTGTTCAGATAATGTCTTGACAAAACTATTCTATGAGCTTCCTCAGGTATAAGAAAGATATAGACATTATCTTTATGAAAACAGTCTTTATTTCTGATCTACAGTGTTTATTTAACAGTCAGAGACAGAAAGAATAGCTGAAAATTAATAATTGACTATAAATGTTCTTACATCTATTACTTGTATTATAATTAAAATAGAAATAAAATCAAAGTGTCAAAAATGAATAAAGGTTGACAGTTTCAAAGAAATTCAAACATTAATTGTATAATTAAAAATATAAACAAAGAGAAATAAAATTAGAAATGTGGAAAAAAATGACTGACAAGGATAGGCACCAAATACTATTATTAACCTATAAAAATCTTTTTTCTTTTTGAAATTTCTAATGAATCTTAACTCTTTAGTTAATCGATGACTATAGAATATCTTTAGAAATTCCCCTTTCACATTGTTAAATATTTGACATTATCTTTAATAAAATACTGCAATAATTATAAATATGAATGCGGGACATTATTTTAATTAAACCGGTACAAATAAAAATATTAAAAACTGACAACTTTTTGCCATTTAATGGAAACATACTTTAACACTTGTCATTTTTTTTCAGAAACCAAGTAGCATCTTTGATATGTCTTAACTTCTCACTCACTCAAAACTGAATAGACCATAATTTTCTTAGATATAAGCAAGAAATGGGATGTGGCTTCCCTTTGTCTGTTCTATACATACTTCCATGGCTTCTGCTCCAACGAACTTAAGTCACTGGTGCCTCTGCAACAGGTGTTTACTTGTTCAACCAGGCTGGCAACTAGGTCTCCCCCATTCACAGTGAGATCAACCAAATGCAAACGACAATTCTACTCCTACAGTTTCTTTTCTTGCACTTCCCGCCAGTGGAACTCGCTTCCTTATTCTTACTTTCCTGATGGCTACAACCTCCAGGAATTTAAATGCAAGGTCAATACTCATCTCTTAACCACTTGACCCTATTTCTTTCCTCTCCACCCTTTATATCCTTTCATTTCTCTCTACCTCTGCAACTGTCATCACACCTATATTCCCTCCTTTCTAAATGGTTTGTCCTTCTCTTCACTCTCTTCTATCTCGTGCTTTTACTCTTATGTAGTCCCCTGCACATCAATGGCGTTACCGCCTTGCTTGGGGTGAGATGATTAAAAAAAAAAAAAAAAAAAAAAAAAAAAAAAAAAAAAAAAAAGAGAAATGAAACCTTTTTTTCATTGAAACCAAATCGTGTTTTGGATGTATCTTTCATAATTTCACATGATAGAAATGGGATAGTCCATTATTTATGAGGTACTACTTCTTCTATGTGCCCTGTCCCTGGTGGCTCTGAGCATGCCTTTTCCTGTTACACCATGCAATCCTAGTTCTGTCATCCACCTGATTAGGTCCTTCAAATATGTTATCCATTGCTTTCTCCTGACTCTTTTTCCCTCTATCTGGCCTGTTAGCATCAGGTTCTCCAGGCCCACCTTCCTTATTGCGAGTCCCAGGAACTTCAGTTATCTCTTCCTGATGCTCAGTATTAATTTCCTTTTCATTTCCAATACCTCATCATTGCTCACATGCTTAATCCATAATATCTGCAGCATCCTTCTGTAGAACCACATTTCAGTTGCTTCAAGTTTTTCATCTTTGATGGTATTGTCCAGCATTCAGTGCCATATAGCAATCCAGTACTCTCTTCCTAGTTTCTAGCAAAATTGTCCCGTTTCTTAATATCTTACTCAACTTCTGGAATGCTTCCTTCGCCATGCCAATTCGCCTTTGGATCTCTGTGTTGCACTTTCCGTCTTCTGTTATAACACTTCCCAGGTATTTAAATTTTTGTACCTGCTTGATTCTGGTATCCCCGACCTGTATTTGGCATTTTGGGCTGCCCTTTTTACTTACGACCATGCATTCAGTTTTCGTGCAATTTATTTCTAGTCCTTTCTTGTAACTTTCTTCTGCTACCTTCTGTAAGAGGTCTTGTAGTTTCCTTTGACATAATAGTTACATGAACTCATATAGAGAGACAAGTATAATTATTATGTGATACTTTTTTTTCCATGTGCTGTGTTCCTTCAGGACTTAGGTGATCATGGCTTTCCACTTCTCCCTATCACTTGTAGCTCTTAATTTCTCTTGTTACCCTCTCAAACCCTGCTTTGCTATGCATTTGCCCAAGCCCATCAAGTAGGTCATGCACTGCTTTCTCCTCTTTTTGTCTATCCTTTGAGTATCAGATTCTTCAAGCCCTCCTTCCTCAATACATATCCCAGAAACTTCAGCTGCCTCTTCCTGGTGTTAAGTATCAGTTTCTGTTTCATTTCCATCCTCAGCAAAACTGTTGCTCACATAGTATCATCAGTATCCTTCTGTAGATTCACATATCAGTTGCTTTAAATCTTTCCTTCAAGTTTGAAGAGATTGTTTGGCTTTTCACTGCTATATTGAAACAGAGACATTACATAACAATCCAATACTCTTTTCTTTGTTCCCCAAATTTTCCTGTCTCTCAATATGGTACTCAGCTTTTGGAAAGCATTTTTGGCCATGCCAATATGCCTTTCGATCTCAGAGTCACACTTTCCAGTTATTTAAATTTCTGTACCTGCTTGATTTTAGCATCACCAACCTGCAATTGGCAACTTTGGCTTCTCTTTTTACTGATGACTATGCATTCAGTTTTCTTGTGTATGTTAGTCCTTTCTTTTCAGTACCTTCTGTAGAAGGTACTGTTTTTTTTCTGTGCCTGCTATCATCACTGTATCACCTGTATATCTTATATTGTTCAAATTGTGGCTGCCAATGAAGAATCCTAACAAGACTTCTAGTTCTCTCAGAATTGCCTTACTATGTAAGTTGAATAGATCTGGTAAGTACATACTTGTTTTCCACATTTTTCTATTTTTGTGCATCTGCAAAACTCATTTCCTGTTCATATATTGGTGGTTTGCTGCCAGTACAGGTTCTTGATTATTTTGTCTTTCTCAAGTGTCTATCAAATCTTTGTGGCATTCTTCTATGTGCCCTGTCCCTTCAGAACGTAGGCGATCATGGCTTTCCATTTTTCCCTATCCCTGGTGGCTCTGAGCACACCATGCATTCCGTCATCCACCTCATTAGGTCCTTCAAATATGTTATCCATTGCTTTCCCCTGTCTCTCTTTCCCTCTATCTGGCCGGTTATTATCAGATTCTCCAAGCCCTCCTTCCTCATTGCGTGTTCCAGGAACTTCAGCTGTCTCTTCCTGATGCTCAGTATTAATTTCCTTTTTTGTTTCCATCATTTCCAATACCTCATCATTGCTCGCATGCTCGATTGATGATATTCGCAGCATCCTTCTTTCTACATCTGTATAGCCCTTTCTGATAACGTTCTGAGTATAGATATTGCTTTTCTTGTTGCGATTTCCTTGACAATTATGCACTGATCTTACCTCACTCTGGCCTGATTATACTCTGCACTCTACTCATCAGAATTTGGATCATGAATTTTGTTTTAGTCTCATTAAACTGATTGTCCCTTGGAGTTCACATTTCTGGCTTTTTTTGCTCCTGTTTAGTTATATAATCATTTTGTTTTTTTCTGTCTCCTCCATGTCCATAATTGTCTTTGATGTTCTTGAAACCATGGTTTGTTTATTGCCTGGTCATTTGCTGCGCACTATTGGAACCATTTTTATCAGTGTTTGTGGTTTCCTATTCTGAAGTTACCAACTGTTACTTTGGCATGCAAGTTTCTCATGATTATTCTAATTTCTAGTGATTTATAGAGCCTTGGTATTATCCATCATGGAGTAAAAAGATTTTATTTACACTTCAGTATTTTGTGATGTTGATGTATAGACAATTATAACAGCTTTGTTAAAGTGCTTTCCTTTCACTTTGACCACAATAACTGGCACTATTCCAGAATGCATTTCTTCAGGTTTTGGTCCAGTATCAAGACAACTTGTTATTTTTGTTGCCTGCATTCAATGTCAACTTTTTTTTTCAGTTTGGATGGGAGTATTAATTTGTATTTTTCCTTTTCTCTTTGATGAGGGTTGGGAGGAATTATAATACTTTTTAATACTTTGATTTTTGCAGCGTTCGTTTGTTGTTTATTTTCTGAAGCTGTCTGAGACTTTGCAAACAGGATTTTATCATTAAGATCTTCCATAATTTCAAGAAAGAGTACAATTTTTTTCAACTATGAGATAAGCCATGTTACTTTCTATGACAAGTTTTAAATAGTTCTCTACCTGTTTGAAAAATGAGTAAAATTTTATTTTTCTTTATTTGTTTTGGTGTTTGTTTCTGAAAACAACTACAAGAAGGGGTACTTACTAATCTTGATTCATTAAGTTATCATTTACTACAGCTAGAGAAACTAACTTTAATTTGTTTTTTTAGTTTTTTTTCTCTATTTGTTTTGGTGTTTGTTTCTGCAAACAACTACAAGAAGGGGTACTTACTAATCTTGATTCATTAAGTTATCATTTACTACAGCTAGAGAAACTAACTTAAACACCCTCCAGAACAACACAGGTAGGTATAAAATGTTTGCTACTGTGTTTTTGTGTGATATACAAGGAATTCACCAATGGACTATTGGTGATTAAACCAGGTCTCACACGGCAATACTGTGGTAGCCAGTTTAATAATCAACAGTCCGATAGTGAATTTGTTGTATATAGCACAAAGACAATAGCAAAAATGTGAGGCAGGATGTTAGCAGTCTTGTAAGATGAAAAATAAAACCTACAAAATGCCGGAAATAAACCCTCGATGAGTCAATGGCCAGAGGTGTTTAAAACTACCATGAAGAAGGCAATGGGAAGTCACTCCACTATAAATCTCAAGAACAATCATGGCCATGAAGAATAGTGAATAAGGGACAAGGCTTCAGGAAGATCAAATGCTGTTTTATTATGAAAAAAAAAAGCAATAGAAATTACTGACAGGACAGTGCTATAATGTAAATGCATTGCTCATGGTTTTATTATAGGAATGCATTACAAATGAGAAAACATGGAGTCTAACAGGCTATAAATACAAGCAATTTCTGAGAGGACAGTGCTATAAATGTAATTAATTGGACAATTTATTGAAAATCAGAGAAAGAAAGATTATCAGTTCAGTTGGATTTTCAGGTAACTTGAAACATCTTTTGAAAACTACCATCACTGTGACCCCCTTTGTTGGGCAGTGGATATTGGCTGAAAATGAGAAATCAGGAAGCCAAGTTCAAATTCTAGTCGAATTCATTGCATTCAATTACACGCAAATACCCTTGGGAAAGGTATTAATCCGTCTCTTCCTTCCAGTTGTGTGTAAAATATCAGGACAGATTGGGTTCTAAAGCCTTGGCTGGCAACCAGTCTACTGCAAAAAGTAATGGCAACCTACTGTGGGATAATCTTTTGCCCAGTCCGTCATGTCTCTTTTGAGACATGATCACCCAAAGTGTGTATCACATATGCCATTTAACAGACTGACCATCACTGACCTTACAGTTCAACTGATATATTTCTTATCTTTTATCATCAGGTATAAGTAGCATGACATGACCATGGTTTTAGTAATGTTCTTTTTGAAAACAGCAAAAATGAACATACTCATCAGAAATAGAGAGAAAATACTTCATCTGAACTTCGGAAAATGGTTAAATTTTCATATCAACTGAAAAGACTTCTAAGAAAGTAAAATCTTTAAAGATTGACATTAATTCTGTACTATTTTTTACTGCATAGATTCATTCCTTGCCATCATTTTATCTTATTTTTTATATTAATTCTTTTTTTCCTATGTTCTTAGACTTATTGCAGTATTGGTTATTTGTCTGACCATCAAATCAGTCATCTGCATCTGTCATTTTGGTTTTTACTTCATTTTCAAGAGTCAGTAAACAAAACAAGATGCACTATAAAACCAACATTTTCATAATTATTTTCAAAGTTCTTTCAATTCTTTATGTTCTAAAGAAAAAAAATAGCATTCAAATTGCTTGATACTGCTCTAAGAAGTCTAACGATCTTTACAATTGAGATTTCTGAACTAAACATTTGATGTTACAGACAAAAGATAAATTTCAACAAAATGTAAAAACAAAAATCAAATATAAGCAAATATTAAGTTTTCATCTATGGACAGATGCAAGGAGGGTGTTGAAAAGATTTTTGTTCAACCCACTTCCCAAAATGGCCAAATGTCATTGCTGTTTGAAAGCAATTTTGGCCTGGCAGAAAAATCTTCAGCACCTCCCACACATTCAGTTGAATCTAAAGGTATTGGACACAAAATTTGAGAGCTTTTATAAGAAAAACAATTTCTGATGTGGCTGAAAAACTGAAAGTTGAACAGTAAATTCTTTTGGTGTGTGAATCTGTGCATCATAGTGGAGTGAATATCAGCTCAGAACAAGAAATCAGAGAGCTGAGTTCAAATTCTAGTCAAATTTGTTGCATTCACTTATGCACAAATAATTTTGGGAAAGGTATTTAATCTGTCTTCTCCTTCCAGATATGGGTCAAATAGCAGGAAAGATTGAACTATTGCCTTGGTTGGTTTACTGCAGAAAGTAATGGCAACATACTGTAGGAAAATTTGCCCACTCAGTCATGTCTCTCTCAAGATATTGTCCAAGTGTTTATCATGTATGACGTCTGACTGACTGACTGTTACCTAAACAGAATATTTATACTATTTACATTGTTCAGACTCTTGTCCTCATCTTAAATTTCATTCACAATATTTCCACTGTTGCATGCTCCAGCTTTCTTCAAGTGATATATACCAGAATTTTGAACTGAACTCAAATCCATGGGGATAAATTGTTCTAGTTCCACACACCATCGTTTTTCTGGATATCTGGATTACCTTTAGTGACAGGATTGATTACATTACAGACCCTTTTTTGAATTTTGTCAAGAATCTCAAGACAAAGCAGGAGCAGGAGACCAGATATGGCAGCAGTATTTAATGTAGAGAAATGATAGATTTATTAATGTGCAAGATTGATTCTGATAAGAAGTTTTATGACCTGACAATGAGCCAACTTGACTAGTAGTTGACTGAGCAGTTGATTGAGATGCACACATGCATTATATATAATGTGTGATAACCATGTGCTGTTTTTCAGTTAAACAGATTTTTTATGCTCCTTTATTGACTTTTAAACTGATAACATTTTATGAAATTCATTCAGATAAATAGTTATTTTCTGGACATAAAATATAACTGATTGTGCTTGCCTTGAATGTGGTGGGGAGGGTTACAGGGAGTGAAAGAATGAGAAGTTTTCATTGAGAAGTGTGAAAAGGACAAAGAAAGAAGGTTCAGTTAGAAAGGAGATTGTGATTGAATGAGAATGAGAAGTCTTTAGTGAGAAGTGAGGAAAGGACAATAAAAGGTTCAGTTAGAAAGGAGATTGTGATTGAATGAGAATGAGAAGTCTTTAGTGAGAAGTGAGGAAAGGACAATAAAAGGTTCAGTTAGAAAGGGGATTGTGATTGAATGAGAATGAGAAGTCTTTAGTGAGAAGTGAGGAAAGGACAATAAAAGGTTCAGTTAGAAAGGAGATTGTGATTGAATGAGAATGAGAAGTCTTTAGTGAGAAGTGAGGAAAGGACAATAAAAGGTTCAGTTAGAAAGGAGATTGTGATTGAATGAGAATGAGAAGTCTTTAGTGAGAAGTGAGGAAAGGACAATAAAAGGTTCAGTTAGAAAGGAGATTGTGATTGAATGAGAATGAGAAGTCTTTAGTGAGAAGTGAGGAAAGGACAATAAAAGGTTCAGTTAGAAAGGAGATTGTGATTGAAAGAGAATGAGAAGTCTTTAGTGAGAAGTGAGGAAAGGACAATAAAGAAAGCAGGTTCAGTTAGAATAGAAATAGTGATTGACATTGCATTTAAATATTTTAAGATTTTAGGTAACAGAGTAGCAAGAAGCTGGAAGAGAGTTCCACTGGGGAAATGTGAGAGAAAAACTATTAGAATAGAAGTGGCAGTTGCATCTAGTTAATTTAACAGTGAAATATTGTGACCTAGTTTTCAATCTAGCAGATAAGCTTTTTTCACTTCATGCCCTAACTACATGAATTTAAGCCTATCATAACAGTTTTTTTTAAATATTTGTAGGAACAGCATGAGGCAACTGCATCATATAAGTAAGAAAGTAATTGAAGTCAAGAAATGCCAGGTCAGGAATAATTGCATTTCTGACCGTTCTTTGAATTTTATAAAAAATCCTGAGATATACAGCAGGAGCACCAGACCAGATTTGACAGAAGTATTCAATACATGGACAAATGGTAGATTTGTAAACATGCAAAATGTATTTATTATATTTATTTTTCCATCTCTCCCCCCACCTCCGGGATGTTAGCAACCTGGCAGGAAAAAAATTAAACCTAAAAAGGGCAGAAGAACTCTCAAGGAACAAACAGCCAGCTAACTAGAAGTGGTGTCTCAATAAATCACCATGGAGAAGACAACGGGATACCACTCTCCTATCTACCCCCAGCTCAATCATGGTTTTTCATGACAAATATATGAAACCCAACAATGTGAAGGGGGTTGTTTCTTTGCTAAGGATTGGTATGGGCAATAGGTTTCACCTGATTGTCATCCAGTGACTGTTAGCACCAACAGCGTAAAGGGGACATTTTACTCCAAAACCAGTCCCTCACTCAGGAAGGAACGACATGAGCAATGGGTGTCTCTGGACCATGACCCTGCAACTGTGTGCAACAAAGAAAGAACTACCTTTGGTACATGGAATGTCAGGACGCTTAACAACTGTGGACAACTAGAGAATGTCAAGCAGGAGATAGACTTAAGATCAATATATAGAGTCCTCACCAGTGACACCCACAGGATAATTTATGCAGGAGGCAAAAACAATGAAAAAGAGGTCAGCTTAATACTAGACAAAGAAATAAAGAAATGCATTCTGGGATACTGCCAGCTTTCAGAGTGAGTCCTCTTGATTAAACTGCAAGGAAGACCCTTCAACATAGCTATCATAGTAGTTTATGCACCAACAACTCAAAGTACTTACGAAGAAATAGAATCATTCTACTCCGTACTAGACAATGCCAAGGCTCAGTGTAAAAGCCAAGAAGTCAGGATCATAATTGGTGACTTGAATGCCAAGGTAGGTAAAGAGAGGTAAGGAGACACAACCGGCAACTTCATACTAGTAGTTCACAATAAATAAGGAGAAAAAGCAGTTCAATAGTGCACAGCAAATGATCAGGTAATAACTAACACCTAGTTTCAGAACACTCACGACGTCTATGGACAAGCCCAGGAGGTGACACGAAGAACCAAATAGACGACATAACTACAAACAAGAGATTCAGAAAGGTAGTGGTTCAATGCAAAACCTATCCAGGTGCTGTCTGCGGAAACAACCATGTCTCAGTCATCTGCAAACTAAGAATAAAACTCTGGAGAATGAAGACTGAAGTACAACATGCTCATGAATGACCTCAACCTGCAGAAATACACTAACAGCATGAGAAAGAAATACGTAAAACAAATTAGAAAAAGACACTCAAAATGGAACTCACTAAAGGAAGTGATGGTGACATCAGCAAACAATATTACCCCAAAAAAATCAGATACAGAAGAAAAAACAAGTGGATGACTGAAGAGATTCTCGACATGATGCAAAGGAGACAAAAAAATAACGCCAAGACATGGAAGGCAATATAGGAAACTACACAGGGAGATAAGGAACAAATGCAAACAGGCTAAAGAGGAATGGCTCAACGATAAATGTGCAGAGATGCATAAAGAAATAAGAGAACTAACAGGACAAAAACCCTCCTCCTCAACAGGATGCATAAAATCCAAGGATGGAACAATAATATTGAAGAAAGAAGAAATACTCCAGCAATTGGGAGAGTATATAAAGGATCTTTTCCATGACAGGTGAGAGCAACCGAGAATACATAAGGATGAGGATGGACTGGAAATATTGAAGTCCGAAGTGGAAGCTGCAATGGCCAAACTGAACAGAAACAAAGCAGCTGGTCTATAGGGTATTGTAATAGAGCTGCTGATAGCCATGGAAGAATTCAGCATAAAGAAAATTACAGAAATAATAAATGAAATTTATAATATTGGAATAATACCAGATGACCTATGCAAGTCCATTTTTATAGCACTGCCAAAGAATCCAGGTGCAAACAAGTGCAAACTCCACAGAACTATCAGTTTAATGAGTCACATTATGAAACTGATTGTCAGAATCCTGATGAATAGAGCAAAACACAGAATCAGGCTAGAGATAGGACAGGAATAGTGTGGATTTGTCAAAGACACTGAAACAAGGAATGCTAGATTTATGATTAGGATGCTCTCTGAAAGGGCAATCAAATGAAGAAGGACTTGTTTTCTTGATTATGCAAAGGCATTTGACAAAATATGCCACAAAAAAATTGATGGAGATGCTCAGCAGTCTCGACATTTTTGGGAAAGATATCAGAGTAATGAAGAATCTCTACTGGCAGCAAACTGCCTGCATACGGACAGGTAACGATTTCAGCATATTTACAAAGATAGAAAGGGGTGTAAGACAAGGATGCGTCTTTTCACTGGATCTGTTCAACTTGTACAGTGAGAATATTTTGAGGACCATCAATGCTACACCAGGATTTGTTATCGAAGGCCACAATTTGAACAATATAAGGTCTGCAGTTGATACAGTGCTGATTGCAGACACAGAAAGAAAATTACAAAACCTCCTACAGAAGGTAGCTGAGGAGAATGATTAAAAAGGACGATAAATAGACTGCAAGAAATCTAAATGCATGGTCATCAGCAAAAAGAGCAACCCAAAATGCCAAATACAGTGTGGGGGGGGGGATACTAGAATCAAGCAAGTACAAAAATTTAAATACCTAGAAAGTGTTCTAACAGAAGATGGAAAGTGCAAAACATATCTAAAGGTGAATTGGCATGACAAAGGACACATTCCAGAAGCTGAGTAAAGTATTAAGACACAGGAAAATTTTACTAGAAACAAAGAAGAGAGTGCTAGATTGCTATGTGATGTCAGTTCTTCTATACAGCAGTGAGTGCTGGACAATATCATCGAAGGTGAGGAAAAAATTTGAAGTGGCGTAAATGCGATTCTACAGAAGGATGTTGCTGATATGATGGACTGAGCATGCAAGCAACAATGAGGTGTTAGAAAGAATGGCAATGAAAAGAAAATTCAGAGTGAGCATCAAGAAGAGACAACTGAAGTTCCTGGGACATGCAATGAAGGAGGGTTTGGAGAACCTGATACTAACAGGCCAGATAGACGGAAAAGAGACAGAGGAAGGCAGTGGATAACATATTTGAAAGGCCTGACCATGTGGATGATGGAACGAGGGTTGCGTGGTCTAACAGGAGAAAACATACTAAGAGCTACCAGGGATAGAAAGATGTGGAAAGCCGTGATCGCCTACATCCTGAAAGGACAGAGCACATAGAAGAAAAATGATTTACTGATTAAAGTTTTGCTAATTAACACACAGCTAGAGGGGAAATAAAAGGATTCATATATTTCCCGAGTGTATTTTGCATACAAGTTATTATAACATACCCAACTGAAATTAGAACTCAACTGATTAACAATTCTGAGTCATTATCCATTATGCTACCTGCACACTCAAGCTAACAGCACTCAGTATTCCCAGAAATTCTTTGACAAGTGATAGTATTCCAGTATTACTCAGTGTATCAATTCAAAATTTATGAGTTAGAAATTAATTTGATATTTGAATTAAATTGGTGGAGATTATTTGTGAATCTCCTTTCTATTACTACTACTATTGGGAACAACATGTGACAGCCAGACCTCTGACAGGGAGATCTGAAATTTTGAGGAGTCTTGAACCAGCTCTTAATTTCCCCCACACTAATCTGGAGTTGTAGCCCCTGTTAGGTTCCATACTATGGGCAAATAAAGACCCCTCTCCAAACAAAATTTGAAAATATGAATATACATTTTTATAGTAAAATTGCCAGCAATACATATTTTAGTAAAAACTACCAACAACACATTTTATTTATATTTGAACTTGCATTTAAAATATTCAGATTTTGGCATTGAATAAACACTAGTAGTTGATAGGCCCCTAAAAATATACCAACAAAACAATGAACATGAAAGAACTTTTTCATTATATTAATCCATATAATATTCTACAATTACTAAAAGAGATCAAACAGTATTGCAAAATGTAACAGAAATACAACATAAAGCTCACATATAACCATCTCTAGTAATTATGCCTACACAAACATATGCAGAAAAGCTGAGTATCATTTGCCATATATTCAATTGTGAAATCAGAACATAGCATTTTATTACTTCAAAGCTCCCAAGAAAATCATCTTTTGGCATTCTGTCAGTCAGTCAAGTGCCATACACACATGGGCGATCATGTCTCAAAAGAGATATGACTGACTGGGCAGAAGATTATCCCACAGTAGGTTGTCAAACATTTAGTCATATTTGGTTTATTTAATAAATTATTATGAAAAGACTTTAAAAAATCTTTCTTTAAAATTGCATTAATTCGCTAGATGAAGCATAAAAATAAACATTATCTTTAAATCCACTTAGTGTTGTTTCCACTGTCGCACACATTAATATTGGCCCCAACTGAAACTTTTCCCATCACAAAGATATTATTTTGCAAATGAGGTTTGAGTGCTTGAAAGGTTTCACTGCTCTGATACATCAGTGATTTTCAATTGGTATGCAACCTTTTAATGGGGAGGGGGAATCGATCAATGACAACAGCTCATTTTTTTTATCCTGAATGAACAACTAAGGAAATAAATTTAATGTGTCACTTATTTTTTTGAGAAATAGAATAATATAGAATTAAGTTTTAAAATTAAAATTTAATATTCATTTAATTTTTATTGTTTGTCATTGCTTCATGTATATCGCATTGCATTTACTCTTATGCACTATTAGTTTTTAAATTCCATGTTTATTTTTATTGGTGATGGCATTGTCACATATCTTATGGCATTTGTGTTTATGTATATATCAGTTTTTGAATTCTACATTTATCTTGTCAATCAAAGAGCCAAATTCCATTTACCTTTTGGGTTCATTTGTATTCGCTAACAGAAGTATCCTTGAGAAAGCTATTGGTTAATTAGTTAGAGCTTCCTACTAAACCATGAAAATTCTCAAAATCTGAAAATATTTCCTGACTTTAAATAACTTGGAAAAGGTTGGTAAGCCATAAAAAGCAAATCAATCTATTAATTTGTTTTGTTTTCATTTCTTGTTTTCGTTAGTTAAGTCAATGTCTCAGTGTGTCTCAATGCCTCTATCTATTTTTAAATTCTATACTTATTTAGTTTTCATTGGTTATGCTGTAACTATGGGGAGATAGTTAATGTTTAATTCAGCTTTGTTGTTGTACTTAACCAAACTCCCTACAGCTTACAAGTTTTATCCAAAATTATCATCAGGTTTTTATTAGAAGGTTGTCAGCAGTTGGAACGTGTGGATTAGTGGAATAGTGTAAAAACAGAATATACATTTTGTATGTTAAAATAGAAATTTATTGACAGAGAAAGATAAGCTGAATTGTAGCAGTTAATGTTCAATGAGAAGGTTAAAGGTATCAAGAGTTCATACAAATGTTCATAGTAGTAATTTGTTGAAAAGTGTTTATGTATATGTATGTATAAGCGTTTGTTCAGTAGGAGTGTCTGAATGGAGAAGTAGTAAAATGAATCAGCACATGAGAAAGAAGGAGAAAGAGAACAAGGTGCGACATGACTTTATGTACAGGTCACGGTTGAAGTTTCTCTCTTCACATTTTTCTTGTGTCTCTCACTGCTCCCATCTGAGTGACTGTCTGGCTGACCAAAGTATTTATAGCATTTAAATTTTTTGCACTGGATCGAAGTCTTTATGACATTGCAAATTGCTTCCATTGATCAGAAAATCAATTTAAAATCTACTAGCAAAATCCGGTTTCAACTTTTTCTTTAAGCACATGGTCAATCCTTTTTCTATTTGGGGAAAAACCAGGATTTCACATGTTATTGTGAATTTTTGTAAAAGTGAAGAGAAGGTTGTTTTAATTCTTAATTTCCTAGCTACTACAATGCATATGTCATGTTAGGGCTGATCAATTTCAGAACCATTACATTGCACTCAGTTTAAAGGTTGTGCTTTGACATGGTAAATAACGACAATTTCTCCACACCCACCAAATGATTACTGTTTTTTTTTTTTTTTGAGGAAGTGATTTTGAAGTTTAGGTTCATAGTTCTAACACTGGAATTTTATTCTGATTATCAATGAAATCCTTACAGCACAGCCTTTTAAAATTTATAATTTACTGAACCCTCAGAAACTATTTGGACAAGAAGCAAGGCAGAAATACATTACTAAATCTCTGGGTGATCAATCAAATAAGACCATTAACTTAAAAAATTCTACTGAACAATTTAGCAATATTATAACATATAATGCTATACAGTATACTAGTTTTAGCATGATTTTCAATAAACAATGCAAATTTAAAACATTTTGTCTTATAATTTATGCCCAACATTATTGTTATATATACACTTATCTATTTTTTGTTTTTTATTAATTTTGACCTAACAAATCTTATAATAAAAGCTTGTCAATGAATATTTTACAATTTTCATACTTATCAAATACAGAAAAAAAAATGAAAATGAATATTTTTCTTGTGGGAATTCATAATTAAAATTCTGGTTTGAATATATTTCTAATTAGAATTCTGGTTTGAATATATTTTCCATCCAATGTATCTAATAATCTATTAAATGTATTTGGTTTCAGTCGTTTGTAAGCAAATGCTGTGGAAAATAGCTATGCTTTTCGGAGGGTTTTTAAAATTCAATGCTCAAAACTCGCTAAGTGCTATGAATCTAATTCTTGGTGATAGCCCTTACTGTATCAAAGTGCAGTTTTCACACTGATGTAATTTTAATTTAAAAAAAAAAAAAAAAAAAAAAGTGAAAAATCAGCCTCCCTAATATCATGAATATCTTATAGCATTTGTGTTTTTCTGAAACTAAATTGAATAACAAAAATGTTAAATTTACAAATGTTTTTTTTCCATATTTAATCACTCTTTCAGACTTAATCTATATTTTTAACTTATAACTCAGATCTAGAATTTGTAGTATAGTCATACAGTTGTATGACCAGTATGGTTTTGATGTGGTTGTGATTATAAACAAAGGTCAGGTTTGTACGAACTATACCATCATCTTTATTATTTTTGTAGTTGACTCCATTAGTACATATTTTTGTTGGTTTAGATGACGGTACATCACTTTAGGTATATTTTGGTGTGGAGATTCTAAGATAAATTATTCTGGCATTTGTATGTGTAGATTGTTCTTTTTTATTTAGTCCTTGATTTTCTATATCTCTTTTGTGTAGATATTATTTTTAACACATTCTTTCGGTTTGGTGTTCATTGAATTTCTGACAGAGCAAAGTTCCACATACACACATGTGTGCAGCTGAGGGTGAGGCAAAAAGCCAAGAGAAGAGATTTACACACATCGTTTGCTGTTGTTTTCCATGTTCCTAATGTTTACGCATTTCTGCTTTGATTTTGGTGGGAGCAGAAGTGATTAGCTGGCTTCCACATGGTGTCAGCTGACCAAGTATGCTATGTCCAGGTTATAAAAATAAAAAGAAAGTCTATATTGAGTTGAGAGAAAGAGAGACTGCATTTCTGTTTTTCTCTTAGTAAAGAGTATATTTCAATACATTTTACTATTATCACCACAAATTCATGGCCACAAACACTATTTCATAACAAAGTAATACTAAGCACCGTTGAACAGGACTTACTGCATTCATGCTTCTAATACCACCATTGTTGAGAACACACTGTACAAGAGCTAAATTAATCAACCATCAATTAGACTGGTCAACACAATTTTCAGTGGCAAGAAACAAAACACTTTCTTCTTTTTAAAGATAATTTGATGGTGCTTATTCCGAGAATGACCTTAGGCTTTCAGGATATCGAAACTATGTAAGAGTGCTACCAGGGACAGTGGGGAAAAATGAATCATGGCTCACTACTGCTGGACTATCAACAGGGACTTAAATAACATTAAACATGACAATCAAGAAAGAGAAAATTTTTTACCCTAGTTCTTATGTTCATATAGGTTTTATTACTGTTGTTAATTTATTAAATGATTTGATGAAAATACTTGTTGGTCTTGGTATATCATTTTCTTCTATGTGCCCTGTCCCTTCAGGACCTTGGTGATCATGGTTCTCCACGTCTTCCTATCCCTTGTGGCTCTTAGTATGTTTGCTCCTGTTGCTCCTGGCAACCCTTGTTCTGTCATCCACCTGATCAGGCCCTGCAAATCTGTTATCCACTGCCTTCCTCTGTCTCTCTTTCCTTCTATCTGGCCATTCAGTATCAGGTTCTCCAAGCTCTACCCTCCTCATTGCATGTCCCAAGAACTTCAGTTGTCTCTTCCTGATGCTCACTATTAATTTCCTTTTTGTTACCATTCTTTCCAACACCTCATCGTCCATGATATCCGCAGCATCCTTCTGGAGAATCACATTTCCGCTACTTCCAGTTTTGTCCTCATTTTCCATGGTATTGTCCAGCATTCAGTGCCATATTGAAGAACTGACATCGCATAGCAATATAGCAATCCAGCACTTTGTTTGTAGTGAAATTTTCTTGTGTGTTAGTACATTACTCAGCTTCTGGAACAGGTCCTTTCAATCCTTTTATTGTTTAAGACTTAGGGTTGGATTTTTATCAAAAGAAAAGTATTTCTTCATAAGCAAACCAATATTTATTGGTTTAAATATGAATTGATAGGTTTCTATGAATTTACTTTAAGAAATACTGGCATCAGACAATATCATCTATGCAGAAAACAGATGAAAAAAAGTTTTTTCATAAAAACCAAGAAAAATGGAAGGTCATTTTCAGATTTTATAAAAAATGAAACAAAAATGGTGGCTAACCCAGAAAAATAGAAGGTCATTTTCAGATTCAAATTAGCTAAAAAAAAAAGATGTTTAGTGTCTTGACATTTGAAAGTTGTTTTTGTTGACCAGTGTAAACAATCACATTATTGGATCAACCTCACAGCTTTTATTTAGAAAATACTTTCTTTATTTGCTGTCTCTTCAGGATGTAATCAATTATGGCACTCCACATCTTGTTCCTTGTCTGTCAGTTAAGTGCCATATGTGATACACGCTTTGGGTGATCATGTCTCAAAAGAGATATGACTGATTGGGCAGAAGATAATCCCACAGTAGGTTGCCATTGCTTTCTGCGATACACTGGTTGCCAGCCAAGGCTATAGGACTCAATCTGTCTTATTTAACCCATAACTGGAGGGAAGAGAGATTAATACCTCTCCCAAGGGTATTTGTGCATAAGTGAATGCAAGGAATTCAACTGGAATTCGAACTCGGCACCCCAAGTTCGAATTAAATTTGGCCATTTTGCCATTTCTCCCAAATGTTTTCCCATCCATTTACTCAAGCCCATCAAGTATGTTACATCTTCCTGTCCTCAATCCGCCCTGATTTTCTAAGCCCTTAGTACATACTCCCAAAAATTTTTACTGCCTCTTGATATGTCTTCCTTTTTGTTTTCATATTCTTGAAAGCCTGGTCATTTCTCACATATTCGGTCCATGGTATCCTCAACATCTTTTTGTAGAACCACAATTTTGTTGCTTCAAGTATCTTCATCAGTTTTGAGGAGAATGTTCAGTATTCACTGTTATATTAATCAGTCAGTTAAGTGCCATATGTGATACACACTTGGGTGATCATGTCTCTAAAGTGACATGACTGACGGGGGTAGATTATCATCCCACGGTAGGTTGCCCTTATTTCCTGCAGTAGACTCATTGCCAACCAAGGCTATATAACCCAATCTGTCTTATTTAACCCATAACTGGAAGGAAGAGATATATTAACACTTTTCCCCAAGGTTATTTGCACGTAAGTGAATGCAGGAAATTCAACTGGAATTCAAACTCGGCTCCCTAATTTCTTGTTCCGAGCCACTATCCATTGTAACAAAACATGCATCTGCCATGTAGGGTGACAAATATCATGTAACATTTTAATTGGTTGGAAAGAAATGGCAGCAGAAAGAAAATTAAGAAATCTGGGGGGTAACAATGTTGCCCATTATTTGAAACATTCCTATATGATTTAATTCACTGAGCATTTGCTCATATAAAGCTAAATATTTCAGATGAATTAAAGCCTGCCTCAAATGTAAATATCCCAATGCCATGCTATATGACATTTGTTAGTTCAGTTAGTTAAGTGCCATATGTGGTTCATGCATATCTAATCATGTCTCTTCTGATCCATGACTGACTAAGCAGAAGATTTTCCTGCAGTAGGTTGCCATTTCTTTCTACAGTAGACTAGTTGTTAACCAAGACTATAGAACCTAATCTTTTTTAGGTGTTCCTTGTAAGTTTGTGGTATTGCGGTGTATGAAGGATTGGGAGGTGATGGATGGGTTCTTTTGGTGATTGTGCAAATTGTAATGAGTGAATGGGTCATGATAGTGTTTAGCTAGGTATAGGATAGTTGTGAGTACCAACTTCTGCCCCTTCCCCTTTTCGGCCTTGTGCCACAATTTTGTATTTTTGCAAAATAAATATTGACTATAGAACCTAATCTGTCCTGCTATTTAACCCCTAGCTAGAGACAGAGGAGATGGATTCATATCTTTCCCAAGAGTATTTGCATGCAAGTGAATTCAACTGGAATTCGAACTTAGCTCTGCCAATTTTCCATTTTGAACCGATGTTCATTGCACCACAATGCACATCCATTTGCAAGTTACAGTGTCCAAAAAGTTATAATAGATGCATTCAAAAGAAACTTACAATTGTTTATGAACACTACAGTTCTTCATAAGTTTTACTTAGTGTTGTATCCCGGGAGGGAATAAACAGAGAAAGAATAGTGCAAGAAATAACTCTTAACACTGAGTATATATAGAGATTTATTATACCTCAGTACAATAAACCAAATATAAGTACACCAATGAACAGTTAACACGAATGACAATTAAGAAGGCAATGTCTCTGTATAGGATGTATGCGACCATCTTGAGAAGTAGGCTTCCGTCTAATGACATCTAACTCTTGGCTAAGGCCGATGGCTGTCAACTCTGGTATAATGACGAATAATCTTGATCACTCCCATGTAATGACGAAGACTCTTGTATAGCCACAGACACGCTCGATCTCTCTCAAGCACTATCTCTGTAGTTTGTTCTCGTCTAGGTCTTTTATGACCCAGGCCATACCTATTCCGGGGTAGGACCAGAATATTCCTCTACAACAATATTCCTCCAGAACACTTTGTCATAAAAATACTAAAATCAAGCCAGGATGCCAAAATCAAGCAAGGACAAAAATTTTAATATCTAATAAGTGTTTTAACAGAGGACAAAAAAATGAAACCTCAAAATCTGAAGGTGCATTGGGATAGCTAAAGATGCCTTTCAAAAGCTAAGCAAAGTATTAAAAAACAGGAAAATCTTATTAAAATAAAGAAAGGTGTACTTAACTATGATGTAATATTGAATTTCTTATATACCAAACAATGCTGGACAATTTTCACATAGAGGGGAAAGACGAGAGGCAAAAGAAATGTGATTCTACAGAAAGATGTTGAGAATACCATTTGACTGAATAATTTAGCAACAAAGCATATTGGACCTCAACTATCTTGAAGAAGTGATGGATTGAAACGTTTACCAAAGGTATTTGCACACTTTTTAAAACTGAATATAACTCAATTGGAATTTGAACACAGACCTCAAATGCATTAGTCCAAGCCACAATCCATTATTCTACTGTGCCTCCATAAGGTATAAACAATAAAAGTACTATTCCTCCTGCATAATAAATTCATGGACTTGAACAACAATATGACAAACCCCAATGAGGTGAAGGGGGTTAAACCTAAGGATACCAACTCCTTGCCCGGTAAGGAATGACATGCACTACAGGTATCACCAGACCATTATCCTGCAACTGTTAACATTAACTGTGTAAAAGGGACATGTTTTCTCAGAATTTATCACTATCGCTGGACATGAGTGATAGGTGTCACCGGATCATTATCCTGTAACTGTTTGCAACATACAAAAAATAACTCTTGGATCCTGGAAAATTAGAACCATGAACAACTGTGAACAGCTGGAAAACATGAAGCAATAGATGACTAGATTGAACATAAGCATTTTAGGCATATGTGAAATGAGATGGCCATACAGAGGATTCATCAGTGACAACCACAGAACTATATACGCAGGAGGTAAAAATGAAAAAGAAGTCAACATTATACTAGATAAAGATGCAAAAAATGTGTCAGGGGATACTGATGGATATCAGAGAGAATTCTAGTAGTTGAAATGAAAGAGAAGACTCTCAATATATTGATAATAGTGGTATTTGCACCAACATCACAAAGTAGAGAAGAAGAAATTGAGCCCTACTTAATACTAGATTATGCAAAGGCACAATGCAAGTCACAAAAAATCAGATTTATTATGGGAGATCTGAATGCAAATGTTAGCCAAGGAAGAGAAGGTGAAACTGTTGTCAATTTTGGACTAGGCCACCACAATAGCCATGGTGCAAAATGGGTCCAATGGTGCACAGTGAATGACCAGATAAACAACACCTGATTCCAAGAGCACCCAAAAAGACTATAGACATGGAGGAGAAACTAAGAACCAAATTGATTACATTACTATCAACAAGAGATTCAGAAACATAGTCCTTCACTGCAAAGCCTACCCAAGTGCAAACTGTGGAAACAACCACCTACCAGTTGTATGGAGACTGAGAATAAAACTAAGGGGATTAAAGAAACCTCACACAGCCCTAAGACTGTAGTATAATAGACTCATGAAAGACTTGAACCTGCAGGAAATGTATAAGGGTGTGAAGACATTATACGAAGGACGAATTGAAAATGGAAGCTTAAAACGGGATGCACCAAGAGTGACTCTAGTGACATCGGTGAATGACATCATTCCAAAGGAAAAAGGACACTGGAAGAAAAATAAGTGGATCAATAAAGAGATGCTTGACTTGATGCAAAAAAGATAGAAAACAATCCCAAGATGCAGAATGTAACTACACAAGGAAATACTGAGCAAATGCTATAGAAAGATGGCTCAATGACAAATGCGCCAAAGTAGACAGACTGAGCACAACAAATAATGGAGACATGCATAAAAATTTCAAATAACTAACAGGTCAAAGGACATGCTCAGCAACAGGATGTATGAAAGCAAAAGATGGCACACTAATATTAGAAAAAGAAAAAATACTTCAGAGATGAAACGAGTATAACAGATCTCTTACACGACAAGAGAGAGCAACCAACAATGCACAAAATTATGGATGGACCAGAAATATTAAAAACTGAAGTGGAATTGACAATGGCCAAATTGAAGAGAAACAAAGTAGTGGGACCAGACAAGATTGTAATAGAGATGTTGATGTCCCTAGAAGACTTTGGCATCGACAGACTAACAGAAATAATAAACAAAAACTACAACAGCTGCAATATACTGGAGGATCTAAGCAGACCAATATTCATAACACTACCTAAGAAACCAGGTGCAAAGGAATGTGAACTCCATCAAACAGTTTAATGAGCCACGTAACAAAACTCATCATCTGCATTCTAATGAACAGAGCACACAGCAGAATCTGCTCAGAGAAGACAAGAACAATGTGGCTTCAAAGATATCGGAATGAAGAATGCAATATTCATGCTCAGAATGCTATCTGAATGAGCAACACAAATACAGAAGGACCTTTATCTGTGCTTTATAGACTACGCAAATGCATTCGACAAAGTTCAATACAAGGACTTTTTAGAGATGCTCTACAATCTCAACATTTTTGGAAAAGACAATAGGATAATTAAGAATCTATATTAGCAGCAAACCACTTTTGTACTGATAGGAATTGAACTCAGCAGGTATGCAAAAATAGAAAGGGGCCTAAGACAAGGATGCGTTCTCAGCAGATCTTTTCAACCTGTCCAGTGAAGAAATTATGAGAGAAATGAAAGCCTTGCCAGGATTCATCATTGACGGCCACAATCTCAACAATATCAGATATGTGGATGACATGGCGCCGATAGCAGACATGGAAAAGGAAAATGCAGAACCTTCTAAAGAAGGTAGCAAAAGAAAACAAGAAGAAACAACTAAGCATGAACTTCAAGAAAACAATGTATAGTCATCAGCAAAAAAAAGTGCTCAATATGCCAACTACAAGTCAGAGATTACTAAAATAAAACAAGTAAAAAAAAGTCAAATACCTAAGAAGTGTTTTGATAGAGGATAGAAAACATGACATGAAGATCCAAAGATGCATTGGCATGCCCTAACACGCATTTCAGAAGCTAACCAGAGTACTGAGAGACAAGAAAATTTCATTGAAAACAAAGAAAAGAGTGCTGGATTGCTATGTGATATCTGTTCTTCTGTATGAAAATGAATGTTGGACAATCTCATCAAGTATAAAGGAGAGGCTTGAGGTGGCAGAAATGTGGTTTTACAAAAGGATGCTGAGGATGCCATTGACAAAGCATGTGTGCAATGATGAGGCGTTGGAAAGGATTCGGTTTGAAATTCCTAGCACCTGAAGAAGACTGGAATGTACAACAGCTGAAACGTCCTAAAAATGGCAACAAAGATGAGGTCAATAGTCTGAATAAAGTAAACAGTGTAAATACTATCTCATTTCAGAAGTATAGGCAAATATAGGAGAAAATTTTTGTTTACAAATATTTCAATGCAAAAATTAAAAAAAAATATCAGTAATTTTTTCTACATAAGATTGACAGTATAAAAGACTTAAAATGAAAAGAAAATCCTTCTTAAAGGTCTCCAGAGTTTACTGCCATTTGGAGCTCTTAGTAAATTTTGCCCTTATGCTATCTATCCTAATCACTGTTCTGCAAGCAAAAGCTTGTGAGGTAGGTTATTCACTGCTTTCTTTTGTCTCTATGATCTTCAATCATATGTGAGTGTCAAATTTTTTGAGCACTCTTTCCTCATCTGTTTGAAAGAAATCTAACACCTTCTTTAATCTTATTTTTCTGAAAATACTAACATTTCTTATTATATTGCTTTCTCTGCCTTCTTCATATCCTACAAAATGCCATGAATTAGGATCTGATTCTTTACCAGAATAAGAAAGGTTTAGGCAAAGAAATCTCTTCCGTCTGAGTATACATATTCTAGAATAGCTATGGCTTCCTCTGCCTTCCTCATCATATATAGATTGTCATGAATCATTGTCTGATTCAATATCAGAATAAGGAATATTTGGACAAAAATCTCTTTGATATCATTAACCATTCCTTTCACTGCCTTCTACACCATCCATGAATTACCATGAATTATTGTCTGATTCACTATTAAAAGATATTCATTTTTTGATCCGATATCCTACATGTACCTAGCAAAATGACATGTGAACCTCTGAAAATAATTTTAATATCTTCTTTCTCAAGATACGATGATGCAACAATCATAGTTTATGCAATATTGGCTATAACTAAAGAAAATAGTTATACATGAAATGTCTGATCTTACACACACTCCAAAATAAAAATGCTGTGTATTTATTGCATCACTAAACTTAACCTCTCTCCTTCCTTCTCTCCCATCCTTTTGCTAAACATAATTATTGGTTTCTTTCTGCTTACACTTTACATCTTTACTGTCCACACCCTAGGAACAAGCTGGTGCACTCCCTTGCCACATCAACAATACAGGGGGAGAATATTAACATAGTCAAACCCCACGAAACCCCAGTCAATTTGATGGATGGATACAGTTTTCCCAGCATGCTTTGCACACACAAATCCAATTTTCCTCAGCTTCTCTTAAAAGAACTCTTCACATTTGAAGAGAATAAATATTTAACTGGGGAGATGATTCGGCTTGAATATTGCAATTATTCCTGTGCTTGATATTGAATTGCTGGCCTGAGTTTGAAGCCCAATCAATAAAACAATCAATAACTGTGTAATTACTTGTGACTCGTTTCACAGATGACATAAACATTTCTTACATCTGTAAGAGGTGAAATGAATGCAATGCCAGTCTAATTTTAATGAACATATTGACTTTATTTTGTTTTTTTAGATATTAGACTTAAAAAAATAAATAAAGTCTGTCTCCATTTTGTTTTTGTTTTTCAATTTATTTTTATGAAAATATTTTTCTTAAGTTACAAAATATTATTGCACAAAAAAAGAAAGTTTTTCTCATCAAAATCCATTTTGCACATTTATAAATCTACCATTCTTCTGTACATTGAATACTGTTGCCATATCTGATCAGGTGCTCCTATTCATTCATTTTTTTTTGACAAAATCCACAAGGAGACTATGCAATACAATAATTTAGCAGCTCCACTTATAACAGATTGGCATCGAGGTCACTTTTTTTTTTTACCATTAAAGTAGCAAAATGTAATCGGCACTTCTACCCCACAATTACTTTTCCATTACTTGCTTTCCTGATAGCTAAAATCTCCGAAAGTTTAAATGGAACATCAGTTGCTATCTTCCATATCTTAAACTCCTATCTTTTTTTACCCTTTCTTTGACAACCCTGTATTTTATTTTTTTATTTTTTTTTCTCTCACTGTAACTCGTTGTGCATGCCTAGGGTTCCTGCCTTGCTTGGGATGAAACAGTTATATAAAAAAATTAAAAATATAAATAAAGACCTATTAAAATATAATAGGAAAACAAAGTAAGGAAAAACAGGTTGGGGGGGGGGGACTAAAGAGATAAATAAAATCATAGAAAAGGAATTAAAAAGAACTGACTAGTTATCAATTCTCACTTCTTTGGAGCTCTAGCAAGGACAGTGTGCTTCATTACAATAAGTGAATTCCCAAAACAGGATTATATATAGCTCAGTCACGACCTCCCCTCTATATGGTTAATATAGGAGGTCGTGGCTCAGTTCTTAAAACCAACAGCCAGACAACCTGCACTTATTTGATTACTAGCAGTATAGCCCGGTGTTGCTCGGGTGTAATGAAAGCTTTACAACTAATCCATGGTCCTGGAGCTCAAACTAAAGAATATTTGTGTGAAGTTTGGTGAGAATTGTGGATTTGTATAAAGGACATACAAACAGATACACACACACACAAACATATTGCCTTATATATATATCGATTTCCTGCACTATTGTAAGAACTGCAACCTTGAAACTTCTGAATATCGTTTATGTCTTTGTCTATGAGTATCAAATTTGATTAAAATCGGACCACTCCTTTTATAACACGATTTTTTCAATTATCGATATTTATCAGACACAAAACCTAGCTACGAACACTCGCAGACGCTTATAGTACAACTGTGTAAATTTTCAAACAACAACACAAACACACCAAGTTCGATTTATAAATAAGTTCAGATATTAGTGAAAACTTGTGCAGAACCAACCCACAATTTTGGAAGAGCTGAATACAATGAACTGGTGAACAGTATGCCACAAGCTCCCCAAACGATCTTCCACAGGTTTTGACTTCAAAGTTGTCTTTCTAGGCCATTCAACACACAAGTGTCTGTCCTGTTATTTATCCATAGTTGAGGGGGAGAAGAAATGGATTAATATCTTTCCCAGGTGTTTTTTTTTTTAATCATTTCACCCCAAGCAAGGCGGAAATGCCACTGATGTGCAGGGGGCTATATAAATGTAAAAAGATTAATTAGAAAAGAGTGAGGAGTACAAACTAGTTAGAAAGGAACAACAGAAAGCTGATAAAACAGATGCGATGACAGATACATAGATGGAGAGAAAGGAAAGGTTATACGGGGGTGGGGAGAGAGCTAGAGTCCAGTCGTTAGTAGATGAGTATTGACTTTGCATTTAAATTTCTGGAGGTTGTAGCCGTCAGGAAAGCAAGAATACGAGAGCGAGTTCCACAGGTGGGAAGTGCGAGAGAAGAAGCTGCAGGAGTAGAATTGTTGTCTGCATTTGGCTAACCTGACTGTGAATGGGTGGGACCCAGTTGCCAGTCTGGTTGCACGAGTAAACACCTGTTGAGGAGGCATCAGTGACTTAAGTTCGTCTGAGCAGAAGCCATGAAAGTATTTATAGAACAGACAAAGGGAGGCCACATTTCGATGATGGGGAAGTGGCTGCAGTCGAGTCGCCAGATCAGTACCTATCACATTACAGACTCTCCTTTGGAGCCTGTCAAGAACACTGAGGAGAACGGCAGGGGCACCTGACCATAAATGGCAGCAGTACTCCATGCACAGACGGATAGTTGACTTGTATATATGCAGGATGGATTCAGGTGGAAAAAACATCCAGGATCGACATAGTGACCCAACCTTCTTAGCAGTAGATTTTGCTATGGATTCAATATAGTGGTTCCATTTGAGGTCTGAGGACAGGGTAAGTCCGAGGAGGCATAGTGTATTACTCACCGGGAGAATCGCTTGGTCCATGCTTATGGGAGGCAGGAGAGGTTGCCTGTAATGGTTGACAGACAACAGCTTGGTCTTAGATGAATTTAAGTTGACAAGCCACTTCTTGCCCCAGTTCACCACCGAGTGTAGATCCCGTTCAAGGTCAGCAGCGAGATTATGTCTGTCTGCCACGACAGGTTTCTTACTGGTGAGGGAGTATATTGTAGTGTCATCTGCGTAGATGCTTACTTGGGACTTGATCTCATCTGGGAGATCGTTGATGAAAATAAGGAAGAGCATCGGGCCCAGGATAGAGCCCTGTGGGACACCAGCATTCGTGCTGTGGGACGAAGAGGCACGCCCATTCAGAATGACCTTCATTTTGCGGTTATTTAAGAAAGATTGGATTAGGTCAAGCAGGCGACTGGTAATACCATAACCACGTAGTTTGCATAGGAGGCCAGAGTGCCAAACCCTGTCGAAAGCCTTGGAGATGTCCAGAGCAACCGCGTGAGCCTTGTCAGACTCATCAAGGGCCTGTAGCATGTACTCCGTTACGGTTGTTAGCAGGTCAGCCGTGGACCTGGCAAAGCGGAATCCATATTGCCTGTCGGAGAACAGTTTGTGGGCGGTCAGATGATGAACTATTTCAGCATTGATTATAGCCTCGAATACTTTCCCGAATATCGGTAGAAGACTGATAGGGTGATAGTTGGATGGGTCCGAGGGTTCACCACAATTCTTAAATACAGGAACGACTGAAGAGAACTTCCAGCATGCAGGAAAGCAGGAAGCAGAAAGGCAGTTAAATAGTTTAGAGAGGACAGGGGAAAGTTCATGAGCATACCTCTTAAGGACTATTTTATTATGACCAAAAACTAATTAAATGATCAATATATATATATATAATTATATGGTTATGTCAATTTTTCATTGCTACATGGAAATTTCTATGTTTCGAGATTAATGCTGTTGTGGTTGTGTGGTTTACATTTAAATGACAAATACTTTCGGTTTACTGTGAATGTATGTGTGTGTGGCTAATCCGAATGGAGATTCACTTAGGGGTTTGACCCTGAGGAATTTCTGTGCTAACGAACTATTTTCCTCCTCTTTTTTTCTTTTTCCTTGACCCTGTTCCTCTCTTGTCTGCTTTCCTTCGCATTTATCTGATCTTATCATTTTCCCTTCAGTTTTATTACATTTGATGTGATATTTCTTCTTGGTAGTACCAATCCCCTTTCCTTTAGTCTATTTGTTAAAGAAAATATTTTTTCCAAAAGGAAACCTCGAACTGCTATTTTTTCGCTCCCTCTATCAATTTGCTGTAAAGTTTATTATCCTGATACAAAGTGGGGAATTATTAAAGAAAGAACAACTAACTTATTCTATCTTTGGCTTTATTTTTATTTTTACTTAATTCGTCGGTGAGCATGTTATTTAATTTAGATGCCAGAGCACTCAAAATATAAAAAAACCTTGAGTCCTCTTCACTTGGGATATAGATGTAGATAGAATCGAATTGGAGGAGATAGACTAAACTATCGCCCTGTTCACACTCCACCCACGTCTATTGAACAGGTGTAGAGGCTCATCCCTTGTTCCCTGTTTAGGACGTGGTTTCAAGCTTTCTCTTTTCCAATCTATTCACTCTTACGTAGACCCCTGCACACCAGTGGCCTTAACGCCTTGCTCGGGGTGACATGATTAAAAAAAATATATATATATATATATATATATATAAATGAAGATCTCTTCAAAACACCTAATCCCATATTTCTGTGACTGAACAATACAAGATTCCTCATACAAGTAGTGTTTGTTATTTATAATTGAAACTGTTTCTTTTTTAAATGGCTTAAATTGATAAGATTTACTTTCCAGCTAACAAGGTTGACATACTGTGTAATCTAACTTCATTCAATAAAAATAGAAAGTCAGTTTATGTGCCATATGATCAATTGGCGGTTTCCTAAGTCTTATTCCTTAACATGTTCTATGTGCAATGTCCCTTCAGGAAATGAGCAAGCAATTTTCTGTTCTTTGTAGCACCTAAATTCTATCGCCTTTATTTCTCCTAAACCTTGTTCCACCAGCCATTTACTCAAGCTCGCTAGGTATGTTATGCATGGTTTTCTTCTATCCCTCTTGATTTTAATGCCCTGTGAGTATAACATTTTCCAAACCCTCTTTCCTCATTATGTGCCCTAGGAAATTCAACTCTTCCTCATGATAAGTAACATTTGTGTTTCCATTTTCTCTAAAATTTGGCCTTGATCATACAATATTCTCAGCATCCTTCTGTAGAGTCATTCTTCTTTTGCTTCTGTATCCGTGATGAGATGGTCTCTCAGTCACTGCTGTATAGGAAGACTAATATTATGCCACTGTTTAGTAGTCTTCTTTTTAACAAAATTTTTCTTTTGATATTTAGTTAGCTTTCAGATCGCAACTTTTGCTATCCCATTGTGTCTTTTGAATTTCAGTGTCACCATTTGTTGTCTGTTAAAACATTTCCTAGACATTTAAACTGTTGTACTTGCTTCATTTTGCTATCTTCAATTTGTTATTTGCATGTTGGTTTTTTTAGGATCTTATTTCTGGTGACAAATATGCATTCCATCTTCTTGGTACTCCATATTTTGGCATTGTGCCACATTTAAGCAGTGCTTAAAAAAACCAATATCTTCTTGGAACCGATGCTTTGTCTTTTCTTCAAAATTTTCTGTTGGAGTTCCTGTTTCCTTTTTATGTCTGCTATCAACACCCTGTCATCTGCATGTCTTATGTTACAATTGTGGCTGCTAATAAAGAACAATATTTGATCACTGTGTCAGGCCAAAAAGTTTTTCTTATCAGTATTCTTCTTGCATTTTTATAAATCTACCATTCACCTGTGAATTGAATACTGCTGCCATATCTGGTCGGGTGCTTCTACGATTCACTTTTTAGTTCTTAAAACATATCTGAAAGAATCTGCAATGTAATCAATCCTGACTTAGCAGTCAGCCTTTAGTCAACATGATGTGGCTTCTTTCTCTTTTCTACAAATATTTTCATGGGAACTGCTCTGACAAACTTCTTTCCCTGGAACCCTGATCATGTGAATCTATGCATGCTACTGGATTGCCATCAATGTCCCACACTTTTACCATTGAAGTAGTTAAATTTAACTGCCTCTTCTACTCTGACAGTTTTCCCTATACTCTGCATCTGTGGAACTCTTTCATTTACTTGCGTTTTTAATAGCCACAATCTCCAAATGTTTAAATTCAGTATCAACAGCCATCTTTTATCTTGAATTTATCCATCTATCTCTTACCCTTTCTTTGATACCCCTATGCCTTGATTTTTTCTCTTGTAACCCTGTGCACCAGTTGCACTTCTGCCTTGCTTGGGGTGAAATTATTAAAAAAAAATTAAAAATTAAAAAATAAAAGTAAATAATTTAATTCTTTCAGGATTGTTTCTCTGTATAGGTGAATAAGTCAGGTGAGAAGACATTTTTGTCTTACATATCTTTCTATTTTGTATATTTACTTAATTTCTTTTCCATACAGATGCAGGTGGTTTCTGTGAGTATAGGTTCTGGATTATTCTAATATCCTTCCTAAATATGTCAAGATTACCTAGCAGTTCCAACATTTCATTGTGATGTACTTTATGAAATGTTTTTGCTTCTAAAACACATATGCATCCTCTTGTGTTTTTATTGCTTCTTCATATATTTTTTCTGAGTATAAATATTACCTTACTTGTTCTAGTTTCCTTAATGAACACACGTTCTGATTCATATGGCTCATCAAACATATAAACATCAACTCCAGCAGTAACAGAAGTTGCTCAGATATCACTGACGAGAATGTATGATTCATGTTTGATTGTGGGTTCTGGGCTCACATACACACATGCTGATGAGAATTGATAAAGTAACAAAATAACATTAAATATTATAGACTATAGACTATCTTTTTATCATTTAAAATATACCGAGTGTAATCATTTACTGGCACAACAATGACAAACAACCACCTCTTCTCACTTTATATTTATGTGTGTGTGTGTGTCTGTATATATGAAAATCAGCATCATACAGCAATGTCATATTCTAATCAATTATAAAATTTGTGATTATTTTATTGCCGAAAATCAATTTTACTTCAGTTAATTTTATAAACTATGCCATTTTGACACTTTTTTTTTTTAAAACCAATCAGTACAAATTCAAAAAACAAGAACTTCTCATGCAAATATTTTTAAATCCATTTTTGTTTACCTAAGTTCAGATATTTTGATAGAAAATTTAATCAAAATGTAAAAAAAAAAAGTTCATCTTGTCTGAAGAATCTTATATTTAGCCTATATATAAAAAAAAAAAAATTGTTTATTATCTATACAAAAGAAGATTAAATGAAAAACGACCTGAAAGTTTCCATATGATAAAAAAAAATGTTTTCAAAATCATGTGTAATATTTAACAGTAATGATAGAAATAAAAACAAATCCTGGGGAAAAAAACTGAATGAAGTCGGCTTCATTATGCAAAATAAATGGATATATTAAATGTTAAGAATTCCAAGTTAAATGTCTACAACTTCAGCATTTTTCAGTGTAAAATTTTGTCACGTTTCCTGGATTCATTTCCTAAACATGTTACGGAAATCAACGAATTTTAACGAAATTTGGTTATAAGCAACCGACAATTTGAAATGAATTGTTTGAACCTTATTTTTTTTATCGATACTCGTATTTAAGTAGATATTCTGTTTTTAATGAAACAGTATTATATATTTATTTCTACCGGCCTGAAATAATCATTAAATTATCGTAAGTAATCAGGCCGGTAGAAATAATATATAGTTTCATTAAAAACAGAATAAATACGAGTATCGATAAAAAATAATGTTCGAACAATTCATAAAGCTAAATCAACATTTTTTTATATATATATACGAGTAAAAATGAAAGAAAAACTCATCTTAGCATGTTTCATACTCTGATGGATACTTTAAATGCTATTAGTTTTTCCAAGAGTTTTTAAATGTAACAAGTTTTTCTACTCTCTAAGAAAAACTTGTAACGATTAATTAATAGTATTAATCAGGTTAACTAAAGGTTTATGTGGATTCTAAAATATTCTAAATGATGCAATCTTAGATCTAATTGAGTAAAGGATGTTTGTGTTTTTTAATGCAAATAATATTTATATTATTTTAATTTGGGATTAATTTATATATTATCTAATTGCTTATTAGAGCAGCTAGAGCATCTGGGCAACTCATTGTTTTGGGTAGTCTTGGGCTTAGGGCTTTCAATATTCTCCAATGTGTTGTTTTCTCTGAATCTGAAGTCAAGGATTTCCTCAGATGCTCTAACAGGACCCACTGAACGTCTGTTTAGTGGAACAAATTCATTTCCTACAATTAGAATTACTGCAGAGGTGAAAGTAGCATAAACCAACAGGAGTTATCTCTCTTCATGTCTCTCTTGAAAGAAAAACTTTTCCCTCACTTAGATACTAAGCAATCTTACCATGCCTCTTCATTCAAACTCAAAGCTTTCTGAAGTCTTGTCACACCAGAGTTGTTTTTACAATAGGAGAGAAGGAAATTGAACATAAAAGCTGCATTAAAAGTTTTGCCCAAAACTGCAAGTTGCTACAAAACCGAATTATTAACCTGAAAACTCAAATCATGATCTCAAATAACGACACTAAATCAAGAGTCAAGAAGACTATCATTCAGATAGAAAGCATGCTACCAAAGTTCAGAAATGTCTAAACAGTCAACTATAGACAACTGCTTTATAAGCTAAGATCAATGATTAAAAATATCTTTGAGCAAGTGAAGCCTGTGTATTTTGATGAAGACCATTCTTAAAATTATTTTGGTTTGGTTTTACGGCATATCAACCCCTCAGGGTCATTTAATGCCGAAATTTGTTGTTTTAGTATATAGAAAAAACCTATTATGGCAATAATTTTTTTCCTTCAAAAAACCATATTACGGAAATTTTGTTTTTCTTCAAAAAAGAAAACGTATTATGGCATTTTTTTTTCCTTCAAAAATGCATTTTTGTTGGTAACATTTTTCCTTAAATTTTTTTGTATATATTTCATAAAAGTCTTTTTGTACTTTCATAGTGTTTTTACCCTTGTTTGGAGGGTTAACTATTTACCCATAGCTCGGACTCTAACAGGTGCTATCGTCCAGGTCAGGGTGGACCTGGGAACAACAGCAATTAAGAGGTGGTTCCATGCTCCTCACAACCTTGAAATCACAGGCCTTGCTGCCGGATGCAGTTGACCATCATGCCCAGGACCATAAAATCATATTAGACTGGGGTTACAGAATCAGAAAGAAAGAACTGTACCACATCACAGAAACTACATCATTCAAGTACTTCCAACGGCAACTATAATCGATAGCACATATAACTTTTAGATAAAATAATGAAATAGTCAAGATGCTTATGCATCTTGACTACTTCAAACAAAAGTTTGAAAGGAAACCATCAATAATGGAAAGAATAACAGTTACTGGATTTGATAACTCATTTTCCTGAAAAATGGCTTCAATAGAATGATTTTATAAATTTTAACCAAAAATGCTGATAATTTTCTCATAAGGAAACAGCTAAATGTTAGCATTTATTCAACACTTTAGGTCAATAGGCTCTTTTTTTATAATGATTATCTCATTACTAGTTTTATACCATTTTATCATTTACTTTTTATCCTTAGACTGTTTATAAATTCTTCATTATTAATGTTATTTTATTGTAAATTTTACCCCATCTTATTACTGTTTCCTTTTATCACAACCCTTAGAATAAATACACAAGTATTTTATATTAATATTGCTACTATTTAATTACTAGTTTTATTCCAAAGAAAATTCCAGAAAGAATCAGCTTCCAAGAAAACTTGAGCCTGCATCCAATATATCAGTTGTCCATCTTGTACAGACCTCATAATAGCTTTGGTTCTGCAGTTGAATATCAGCCCCCATGTGTTGTGATAAAATCCCATTAACAGTGGATCAGAGGAATTTCCATCACTGCAGTTTTCCAGCTGAACTGAATTAATGTCAAAAATGTGTCAAAATTAATAGGCTTATAATAAGACAGTAACACAAGGAATAACAATATAATCAAGGTTTCTTGAATGATTTTACTTCAATGGATATTCTCAATTATTTATACAAACAAAAAAAATTGTTTACTTTTTTTTTGCTTAGGTTAAGAATCCTCACCAAGTATCTACTTTTTACATTTCATTTTTTATGCTTAGTTTTAAAATTCCAGCTTGTTTCACACTAGCTGTATAGCCTGGCATTGCTCGGGTATAATAAAAGCTTTAAAACTAATCCATGGTCTTGGAGCTCAGATTCTTTGAACATTGGCATGAAGGACTAAAAAGCAATAGTTGTTTCCAGTTAAAGTGAAACTGTAGCCTGAAAGAAAAATGAATGGATCTAAGTTAAATTTTGATTTCCTGGTATCGATATCAAAATAAGTTTTTTCATCATAAACTGAATTTTGAAGGCTAAATAAGTCCTCAAAGTAAATGGTATTATGGCTGAGACTAAGAACTACAATTATACCTACTTAGAGCCAAACCTGAAGCATAAACTAAAATAAAAGGTTTGAAAAAAAAAAAAAAAAAAATACAGGCATACAGGCAGATAAACAGACACACACAAACATCTTGCCTTTTATATATATAGATATATATATATATATATATATTATATATATATATATATATATTATTGCTTTTCTGCACTATTGTATGAACTGCAACCTTGAAACTTCTGGATATCATTTCTTATGTCTTTGTCTATGAGTGTATTAAATTTGATTAAAATCCAACCACTCCTTCTATAACCCGATTTTTTCGATTATCGATATTTATCAGGGGTACCTCAACACAAAACCTAGCTAAGAACACTCACAGACGCTTATAGTACAACTGTGTAAATTTTCAAGAAAATTGGTTCAGGCGTTTTGGAGTCTATAGGTAATGGACACACACACAAACAGACAAAGTTCCATTTATAAATAAGTTTAGATTTAGTTTTAATATTTTATCTGTTTCAGGTTTACTTTTATTATATTTCATCTTTATTTCCTTCTCAGTTTTTAATATTTCATCTTAATTTCATGTTTAGTAATGGATTCAGTGTAGTCTTTCCACTTCATGTCAGTCAAGAATGTTCGCCTACAAATGTGCCAAGATATACTATCTTGGAAGTTAGCATCAGCCTTGCTGATAAAAATCAAGAAAAGGGTCACTCAAATGATTAACAGAGATCATTTTTGTTTTGGAGACATTAAAAGTACATATTAATTCATATATGTGTGTGTATACATACAGATAGTGTAATATTAACTTCTTCCTCATAATAAAGAATTTGGCATTAACTAAACAAGCAGTCAGTGTTATTTTTAATTGAAATATAAAATCAATTTATTAAAACAAAAAGAAAAAGTTTTTGAAGTGGAGATTCCCAGTCAGGATCAATAATCTTGCAGATTCTTCTTTGTATGTCATCAAAACTAAATATACAGAACCACCAGACCATACATGGTAGAAAGGTCTTGTTTGTAAGAAGTCTTGTATTTTTTTTTCCCATGTCTGCTATCAGCATTCTATCATCTTCCTAATATTTTTCAGATTATGGCCACCAATCATGAATCCCGACAGGACTTCTACTTCTCTCTTGCCTCACTGTATGTGTTGAATAGATCTGGCGAGAAGAGATTCTTGTCTTACATCCCTTTCTATATCTGCTGAACTCATTTCCTGTTCATATGCAGAATGTAGAGGTTCTTGATTACTGTCTTTCCTGAGTATGTCACTATTGCCAAGCATCTCTATCAAGTTTTTATGGCATACTTTAACGAATACCTTTGCATAGTCTTTGAAACATATACATTGTTCTGTATCTGTCTTTCTGTCTCTGATAGCATTGTAAGCATAAATATCGCATTCCTTGACAAAACCAACGCTGTTCTTGTCCTGTCTCTGGCCTGATTCTGTTGTGCGTTCTAGTCATCACAACTTGGACGGTGAGTTTTGTGATGTGACTCATTAAGCTGATTGTTTGGTGGAGTTCACATTCCTTTGTGCCTGGCTTCTTAAGCAATGCTATGAAAGTCGATCTGCTGAGGTCTTCCGGTATATCATCACTGCTGTAGAGTTCATTTCTTATTTGTTTTATTTTGTCTCTGCAGAAATCGTCTAAGGCTGTCAGCATTTCTATTACAATGCTGTCTGGTCCTGCTGCTTTGTTTCTATTCAGTGCAGCTTCCACATTGGATTTTAATATTTCCTGTCATTATTTCTATGTATTGTTGTTTGATCTCTCATCATGGATGAGATGTTCGAGATATTTGTTGTTAACATCTGTCTTCCCATGAACCTGAGAGGGGCCGCCAGGGGGACATGAGGAAGAGGAGAAGGCCACGAGGGACCTTCTGGATTATATTCTCTTAGAGACCAGTCGCACACGGCATTTGGTCAAATAAATATCCTGTTTACTATACTTACAACTGGTTGTTGTTGATCTTCTTTAATATTTGTCTTATCGCTTAAGTATTTTCTCTTTTCCTAATAAAAGTCTTTTGTTCTATCAGTTCTTTTTTATGCATATCTCCTTTATTAGTTGTGCTCAATCTATTTCTGCACTTTTGTCATTGAGCCATTCCTCTTTGACCTGTCTGCATTTGCTCCTTATTTCCTTGTGTAGCATGTCTTGGCTTTGTTTATCATCTTTCTCGCATCATGTCAAGAATCACATCTGTAATCTAATTTGTTCTTCTACATCTGTTTTCCTTGGGGATGATGTCATTTTCTGATGTCACTAACACTCTTTTCGTGTGTCCCATTTCGAGTTTCCATTTCCAACTTGTCCCTTCTATTTTTCTTTTCATATTCTGTGTTTTTCTTGCAAGTCATTTACAAATCTATTGTATTACTGTCTGGGTGCTGCACTAGGCTTCTTCAATCTTTGAAGAAGCATTCTTAGTTTACATGAGAATGGGAGGTGGTTGCTTCTGTAGTTGGCACTTGGATAAGTTTTGCAATAAACAACGGCATTTCTCAATCTCCTTTCTATAGTTATATAGTTGGTTTGGTATATTTTGTTTAATAAATAAATGATGCACCTACTGAAATATGAGGATCCACTAAAATAAAATTTGTTTAAGGAGATAAAAATCTGTCTGGTAAGCATAAAATTTATTTTGAGATATATATATATATATATATATATATATATATATATACACACACACACACAAGTATGGGTGGAATATTCCCCATCCAAAGAAACACTATTTTTAAAAAAGTGCTCAATACAAAGTAGAGCTGCTAATAATAATATTTATTAATAAATTATAACATTGATATGTTACAATATCACTACAAAAGTAGCTATTTTGTTTCGACACTTTGTGTCTTATCAAGTGATGTGGTTATTTCAAAATATTCTCCAAAGTAAAAGTTGCTTTACTCTGATTGGTCCACATTGTACAGACAATAATGCCTCCCTGATGAAAGAGGTCTTGCTTGTTCTTAACCTTTTAAAGCCATTCATTTTGAAATAACCACATCACTTGATAAGACACAAAAAGTGTCGAAACAAAATAGCTACTTTTGTAGTGATATTGTAACATATGAATGTTATAATTTATTAATAAATATTATTATTATATATATATATATATATATACACTCACACATAAATTGGATAGTTGTCTAATTTAATTATAACCAAAATCTAATATATAATAAACAAATAGAGAATGTCCATCTAACATGTATCACTTTTAAAGTTTCAGAGATTGAGATAAAACACAAATCTAAAATGAAGCTTTAATAAAATAAAAAACATGCTAAATTGATGTTTCATTTTTTATTTTTATTATTTTGTCAAATCTGATCTGATTTCGTCTTTAACATGCGAGTGTGTGTATGTATATATATATATATATATATACACATACACACACACACGTGTTTATTAAAGGAATTTGTTTTTAATCTGATATTTTTTTACTTCAAACATTATAGTGGATATTTTTTATTTGAAATAGAAACCCAATTTTTATTCATTAAACAATGTATATTTTCTATCAAACTGGGCATTCAAGAATTCTTAGTAAAGAAAATTTCCCTAGCAGAGATTGAACTTGCATACTCCTTTGTATAAGGAAAGTGATATTAGATATTGAGTACCTTACCACACAGCAATAATAAAGGTTCTATTTTCCCTTTTTAAGAAAAGCACATTCTTTTCACTCAGCTTATTTGTCTCAAAAGCTTATCTGCTCAGTTTTGTATATGAAATGTAAACAAAGCAAATTTCTGAAGAATTCATTTTTAATCCAACATTTTTATTTCTTTAAACATTGTTATAGTGAGCAATTCTTATTAAAAACAGATGCCATATTTTTTATTTGTATTAAACAGCGTGCAATGCATTTAGTCCATTGGCCTGAGCATTTGAGAAATCAAATATGTAGGCCTATAGCCATATTAAGCACTTTAAGAAAGAAATGTACCATTCATTTCAAATAAGAACTGTTCACTATAATAAATTATTAAAGTAATAAATGATACATACATATATCCACAATGTATTTTAATACAATATTTCTTTTACTTCAAATGTTGTTATAGTGGATACTTGTATTTGAAATTGATGCCTTAAACAGTATGTTGGTTGTTTTGTTTTTATGGCATATCAACCTCGGTGGGTCATTTATTGCCAACTAAATTTTATTCATTGCTGGTAATACCTTTTTCTTTCAACAATTTATTATTTTATTTAAGTTTTGTGTCTAGTAATACTTTTTTCTTTTCAAGTATCAAGATTCATTGGGATTTTGTTTTTAAGGGCAGGATCCCCAAGTCCTACCCTTGTTATTTAACCCATAACTGGAGGGAAGGGATGGATTAATACCTTTCCCAAGGGTACCAGTGCTTAAGTGAATGCAGTGTATTCAACTGGAATTCGAACTCGGCTCACCCATTTCTCTTTCCGAACCGATATCCACTGCACCACAATGCAGATCCGTCACTAAACGCTTACGGCACCTGGTATTCCCAAGCGGTCACCCATCTAAGTACTGACCAAGCTTAACTTTGGTGATCGAGCAAGAAGCTGTGTATTCAACGTGATATAGCCGTAAGCTCGATCATTTGGAAAATATCAATTAAGAATACGTTCTCTCTGGCAGGGATTGAATTCACATCCACCTTTGCAGAAGAAACCAGCAGTTTATCTGATGTGCTTTACTACAGAGAACACCATAGGTCAGCAAGGCTCTATTTTCCCTTATAAGAAAAACACGCTTCTGCATTCAGTTCAGTCAGTTAAGTGCCATACGTGATACACACTTGGGCGATCATGTCTCGAAGGAGACATGACTGACTGGGCAGAAGATTATCCCGCAGTAGGTTGCCATTGCTTTCTGTGGTAGACTGGTTGCGGGCCAAAGCTATAGAACCCAATCTGTCCTGTTATTTAACCCATAACTGGAAGGAATAGACAGATTAATACCTTTCCCAAGAGTATTTGCGCATAAGTGAATGCAGTGAATTCAGCTGGAATTTGAACTCGGCTCCCCGATTTCTCGTTCCGAGCCGATATCTGCTGCACCATAATGCATATACTTTTCCTCAAAGACCATATTTACTCAGTTTCTTATCAAAGCATAAACAAAGCAAGTCATCATGACCGAGGGTTTGATTGTCTTGGCCTTATTCAGCCTGTTGTTCATGCATGATAATATGCTAGCTCCCAGGAGAGGTTCACTCAGTATAGTTGTAGTATAAACCACAGATGGGCTTTGTAAATATTGAACAAACAGTAAAGTACCTGAGAAGGTGTTTGCAGCAGGGATTAGCTAACCACCTTAGTATACAAGCATCCTTGGATATGACATCCCAGTGCTACTCTGTTGACCAGTTGGCCTTCTTTATAATAAATGGTAAAATTTTATTAGTCAGTTAAGCGCTATATGTAATACACGCTTGGGTAATCCTGCCTTGAGCAAGACATGACTGACTGGGCAGAAGGTTTTCTCGCTGTAGGTTGCCATTATTTTCTGCTGTATACTGGTTGCCAACCAAGACTATAGAACTCAATTCGTCCTATTATTTGACCCATAGCTGGAGGAAAGAGATGGATTAACAAGTTTACCAAGGGTATTTGCATGTACGATTAACAGGAGTCAAGAAGATAAAAGATGGCAATTGACATTGCATTTAAATTTTTAAGATTGTAGCTATCATGGAAGAGAAAAGACTGAGTATAGATGGTATTGAAGGAAGGATAAAAGACAAATGGAATTCAAGAAGATAAATGGCAGCAACTGACATTGCATTTAACTTTTTTAAGATTGTAGCTATCGGGGAAGTAAACAGAAGTCAGTTAAACCACAATTTGTAGCAATAATTTTAAGCCAATATATTTAAATAGATGTGCATTGTGGTGCAGTGGATATCAGTGCGCAACAAGAAATCAGAGCTGAGTGCAAATTCCAGTTTAATTCATTGCATTCAATTACATGCAAATACCTTTAGAAAAGTTATTAATCTGTCTCTTCTCCCTCCAACTATGGGTTAAATAACAGGACAGATTGGGTTCTAAAGCTTTGATTGGCATTGTGGTGCAGTGGATATCAGTGCGCAACAAGAAATCAGAGCTGAGTGCAAATTCCAGTTTAATTCATTGCATTCAATTACATGCAAATACCTTTAGAAAAGTTATTAATGTCTCTTCTCCCTCCAACTATGGGTTAAATAACAGGACAGATTGGGTTCTAAAGCCTTGATTGGCAACTAGTCTACTACAAAAAGTAATGGCAAACTACTGCAAGGAAATGTATCCAGTCAGTCATGTCACTTTTGAGACATGATCATCCAAGCATGTATCATAATACTTAACTGACTGATATTTAAATGATGCTCATCTTCCAATAAAATGTGTTTTTTTTAATTTATCAATAGTCTAATTAAAAAAATTTAGGACTTTTAATGAAAGCCAAGGATGTGCGTTGTGGTACAGTAGATATCGGCTCGGAATAAGAAACCAGGGAACCGAGTTCGAATTCAAGTTGATTCCGTTGTATTCACTTACGCACAAATACCCTTGGAAAAGGTATTAATCCGTCTATTCCTTCCAGTTATGGGTTAAATAACAGGACAGATTGGGTTCTATAGCCTTGGTCGGCAACCAGTCTACCCTAGAAAGCAATGGCAACCTACTACGGGATAATCTTCTGCCCAGTCAGTCATGTCTCTTTCGAGACATGATCGCCCAAGCGTGTATCACGTATGGCATTTAACTGACTGAATGAAAGCCAAATACTGCAGCACTAAAATTAGAATTCATATTCTTGATAGAAGGTGATGAGGAATATGGTGCTTGGGTTTTATTTGGTTTTGAAATGAAAAAAATGACAAAGCTTTTAAAAATATTTTGATCTAAATGTCATGATTTACAGTCAATCTATGGCAGTGATGGAATTGCATGAGAATACGAACAGTTTTGCTCAACTGTAACCCCTGCCTAGCTTAATGGCATCCTATCAATTATTTGATAACAGCAACCAACATTTTAAATGAGAGACATTCTTGCATTAGAATATCAGGTTAAGTTTTTTTTCAACAATCCTAAGTTACTCAATGTGACAGACATCTGAAGAAAGCTTGAGATACGACAGCTGAAATACTGTGACAAAAGATGAAAGAATTTGTCAAGTAAACCCCCTTCCATCATAACATGATGTGGGGGTCACTAGCATCACACCAGCAGGGCTAGTTTCGTGTACACAGGAATAAAAACAGAAGGAAATAACATTAAAAGCAGGTTAAATAGTATATTAAATTTGTATAATTTTATTTATTTTTGTGTACTGGTGTGTGGGTTTATTTAAATTGCATGTATTTTAAGGTTGCATGAGAGAGTTGGTTGATTGTTTTGTTCTTATGGCATATCAACCTTGGCGGGTCATTTATTGCCAACTAAATTTTATTTATTTATTGCTGGTAATATCTTTTTTTCTTTCAATAATTTGTTGTTTTTATATAAGTTTTGTGTCTAGTAATACTTTTTTTCTTTTCAAGTATCAAGATTCATTGGGAATTGTTTTTAAGGGCAGGATCCCCAAGTTCTACCCTTGTTATTTAACCCCTAACTGGAGGGAAGGGATGGATTAATACCTTTCCCAAGGATACCAGTGCTTAAGTGAATGCAGTGTATTCAACTGGAATTCAAACTCGGCTCACCCATTTCTCTTTCCGAGCAGATATCCACTCCACCACAATGCACATCCATCACTAAATGCTTACAGCACCTGCTATTCCCAAGCAGTCACACATTTAAGTACTGACCAGGCTCAATGTTGCTTAACTTTGGTGATTGAGTGAGAACCGGTGTATTCCATGTGATATGGCCGTAAGCCTGCATGTGAGAGAGAAAAGTCAATGTATCTTGTGACAAGCAATATGCTGAGAAGGACATCTTGAACCTCTAAAGATCTGTAGCAAAGAAAGTGAGTGCAACATTTTTTTGAGCAAAGTCTGTTTTCAGATAGGAAAAGTTTCTGTTGCATGCTGAGAGAACTTTTATTTTGGTTTTATTTATTTTAAACAAAGTTTTAACGTTTGTGTTCTTCATGATATTTATTGTATGTTTTAGTTATACTTAATAATGTGACAAAAATCATAAATTCAGGCCAAAAGGTAGCTACAGAATCTGCTGGTTGAAATAGCGTAATAAAAGAAAATTAAATAATTAGACAACTCAATCATTTACATTGAGTTAACTGTTGTCCTTATTTTTATTGCCATGTTTATGACATTTCAGCCATTGTACACTCCAGCCTTCTTCCGGTGATAGGAATTTTGAACCAAACCCTTTATTTCACTCACTGGGGTATATAATTCTCATTCCATGTGTGATGCTAATTCCAGATGCCATGTAGTTATCTCCCTTTAACTCAACTCTCAAAGTTATTTGTTCACCATTGCTTTAGCCAGGTATTGAACTCACAAATCTTTGGGTCAAGTTGCTGGAACCAACCAACATCTAAATCCACTGGGTCATGTATCATGGCAACGTCTCATAGATTCAGGCAAAAAGAAGCATACATAGCCTGGTGGTTGTAATAAAAACAAAGATGGAACTTGTATTAATGGTTTTAAAAAAATTATTGTTCTCTGAAATTTAATTGGTAGTAGTAGCAGATGACTGTGCTTAAAATATTACATAAATCATATTGGTTACTAAATATTCAATCTAAGCTCAAGAGTTATATAAATGGTGAAGACACTGATTTGAATTAATGTATATACAAGAATTCCTCCAAAGGTAACGTCTCTTTTTTTATTATATGAACAACTTTGCATTGTTTCAAATTTAGAGTTCACTCCCTGAGCCAGGTAGTGTTGATATATACAGATGCAGTGAAAACAGGATTAGAAGTAACTAAATTTCATCAAGATGAGATACAGTGGAATGGGATTAATCTACCAAATTGAACAAAGGATTCAGTTAAAAATTCCTTGAAGGAATCTAGATTAACAAACTCAACAAGTGAGACAGTGTCATAACAAAGGGGACATTAGTACAGGTGGAAATTATATAAATTGGGACAGTAGAATATGAACCCTCCCAGCAATGACCTATTTTTCTTTTTTTTTGCCTAGAATTTGTTAACAGCTGATTAATAAAATGGCAGATGACATAAAAATGTATTGGTAACAAAAGTTTTTTTTTGTTTTGTTCTTTTTTAATACTTGTAGAAAAAAATTCCATCAACTGGCATTCAGTGATGTTTGCTGAATATTTATAGAGACCAAACAGACATCTGACAGTAATTTTCCTAGGGTTGTTGGTACCTAGCCAAAGCTGAACCTTGACACCCTTACAAGTGTAATTTTTTTACCATTTTCATAAAGAGAAAAACTGAAAATGTGGAATAACAATTTCATTACAATATGCAACGTAATAAAAAATTCATTATTCTACCTGAAACATTTTTTCTAGACTTTTGATCTGCAAATTTTTTCATGGCACTTTCTACACCTATCATCTTTGAGTTTATTTTTGATTGACAAAATGGGAAAAGAATTTAATATGTCTTGAGTCATGGATGACCGCAAGTATGTTTTTATAAACTTTAGTTTTGAAAAATTTTAAACAAGACATGGTGACATTATGGCACCCTTGGTCATGATTGCACCTCAGGTTAATGTATGGGTTGTCAGTACTTTGAGCTGGCCTGATGGTTGGTAATGCATTTTAGCTGAGGCTACAGGTAGTGCTTTATAGCTAAATTTCTGTTCTATCCAGTGATGTTATTGTACTCCTGGTATCTATTATGTCCAGGGAAATATATAGGAGTTATTATATTTAGTGAATTCTTCATATAATTTTAACAGCCCATCTTAGAAAGATGGACATTCAAGTACGTGAAACATTACAAAGACAAAAAACCTGCACAAAAGCAAAAAAAGAATTTTCAAGTACACAATTATTCTTGTCTTCTGAGCATTTAAGTTATTGACATAAGAAATGATGAAATCCTCATTACATGAAGGGGTAGGGCTTGAAATAGTACTTTGTTACTTAACCATCTTTTCTTTTCACTGTTTGCTTTATTTTATTAAGTGCAGTGCTAGATTGGCAATTAGATCCCTTTATTTTACAGTTCAAACTGCTAAATGTAACTAGGTTCTCTGCTAACAGTCTTCTCTCATACTTGTTAGTGGATCACTTCCAGCTTCTTGCTTTCCAGTCAAATTTGATCTTCAAAAATTTAAATGCAATGTCAATAGTTATTTACTGTCTTAATTCCTGTTCTTTTATTTGTTCTCTCTCCTTAATAGTATCTTTTCTATTTTAGTAATTAAAAGTATGAGAAATTTCTAGTAATATTTTCCAGACTTTTCCAATTAATCAACGAATATTTTTAGTTTTTCAGACCATGATTATTTCTCAATAGAAAGTAAATCTTAAACATGACTACAAGTATGAAAAATTTCTAATATCTTCCAGACTTTCAACCAGTCAGTGAATATTTCTTTCATACTATGATTATTTCCCAAAACCAGAGCTAAAACATGATTGAAAGTATCAGACATGGCTGGTAATGACTTTCAGAGCTTTTTCAACCAATCAATGAAGAGAATATGTAAAACGGAAAGAGACTTTTCATCAAGCATCTATTAGAAATATTGATTATTCCATTCACACTTGTCCTCACAAAATGGGAAGTGAAATTTCCTGATGATTTTAAATAATTGGACATTAATCAAAATAGAAATAAAGCACAGACCTTCAGATTTACAAGCAATTTTCATCATTACTGAATTACACTTTGGGAATTAAATATTGTATAAAAATTCAATGCAGTTCTAGACAAAAGTTACTTCTAATTCTGTGTTTCATTTCCCTTCAGGATGTAATGGTAATAATATTAGCTGTTTTCTTACAAGAAAGCAGCTAGTATTCATTGACTGAGCAGCCTGTACTGTTTTTGGTTGAAATTTTAAAAATCTATTTCTTAAAACTTTCCTTTTTTTTTATGAAACAGGCTTCTCAAGTCCAGTAGCTGTTATTGCTCTTTTCATTATTAATGGAGGTTTCCTTCCTAACCTTTTGTTTTAAGCGTTATGAAATGTCAATATCTTGATTTTTATCATTATCTATGAATGTGCTGTTTATTTTAGTTGCTGCTGCTGCTGCTTCTTCAGTGGTAAGTTTTCTTTTATTTGGTTTAGTTCTTTGTTTCTTTAGTGCCAATCCACAATGTTCAAAAGAAAAAGAATGATTTATGTGAAGATACTTAGGCTTTACTCATGCAAAGCCTTTTCATAAACATGGCTCTCCACAATTTCCTACCCTTGTTTGTTTTCACTTTACATGTCCCAGAAACCCCAGTTGTCTCTTCCTGATGCCAAGCTTCCTTTCTATTTTCATCCTCTCCAAAACCATTTTGTTTCTCACATATTCAGTCTATGGTATCCTCAGCATCATCTCACTACAACATTCATCTTCTATGTGCCTTGTCCCATCAGGACGTAGGCGATCATGGTCTTCCACGTTTCCCTATCCCTGGTGGCTCTGAGCACTCCTTTACACCATGTAATCCTCGTTCCGTCATCTACCTGATTAGGTCCTTCAAATATGTTATCCGTTGTTTTCCCCTGTCTCTTTTTCCCTCTATCTGGCCTGTTAGTATCAGATTCTCCAAGCCCTCTTTCCTCATTGCATGTCCCAGGAACTTCAGCTGTCTCTTTCTGATGCTCAGGATTAATTTCCTTTTGGTTTCTATCATTTCCAAGACCTCATCATTGCTCACGTGCTCGATCCATGATATTCTCAGCATCCTTCTGTAGAACCACATTTCAGTTATACTACAACATTACAATAAGTAAAACAGATTTTCTTCATTCCTTTCGTCATGTTAGTCTTAAATCTAAGTTTACCAATCTTTCGGTTATGAAATCACTTTTCTCATGAGAAAATGTTTAAATGCTGACATTGTATATTGATCTTAATGGACAACTATGTTTTAGCTGAAACAATTTTAAAATTGACAGTTACTCACTTTTGCCAAGATCTTTTTGACATTGCAACAAAACATTTTCAAGTTACTGCAATACTGTTCAGTCACCTATCGACAGTAAATATACAAAGAAAAAAAAAATCCCTTTTCTTATGATTCATTAGATTTTGTTTCTCATTTACATCAACTGTTTGTGGAAAATATCACAAACTGAATTCTTAAACCTTTCTTGTTTTTCTATCTTTACAGTTAATGCTTTTAATGGCTTCACAAAAAAAGCAAACAAAAAACTGATAACTTCCAACAAGACAATGCACAAAGAGTGAAATCATTTCACCTAAATTAAAAATAATTGCTTTACAATGACTTCAGTTTTTTCCTAATCAGGAGTTTGATTGAAATAATCAGAATTAATTAGCATTACCATAAATCATTAAGAGCAGCAAAATTTGTTGTCAGCAAATTATGCTTCCTGAACACACACATATATATATATATATATATATATATATATGTGCGTGTGTGTGTATACTAGCAGTATAGCCTGACGTTGGTCGGGTGTAATGAAAGCTTTAAAACTAATCCATAGTCCTGGAGCTCAGGCTCAGCCTAAAGAATATTTGTGTGAAGTTTGGTGTGAATCGGATAAAAATTGTGGATTTGTATAAAGGACATACAGACAGACAGACAGACAGACACAAACCTCTTGCCTTTTATATATATATATATAAAAATCGATTTTCTACACTATTTTAAGAACATCATCCTCCTTGAAACTTCTGAATATCGTTTCTTATGTCTTTGTCTATGAGTGTATCAAATTTGATTAAAATCAGACATCTCCTTCTATAACCCGATTTTTTCGATTATCAATTTCCCATATTTATCAAGGGTACCTCAACACAAAACCTAGCTAAAAACACTCGCTGACGCTTATAGTACAAGCGTGTAAATTTTCAAGAAAATTGGTTCAGCCGTTTTGGAGTCTATAGGTAATGGACAAACACACCAAGTTCCATTAATAAAAAAGTTATATATATATATATATATATATATATATACATACATACACACACACAAGAATGCTAAAAAAAATTTATCATCATCTTCCTGAAATTTTGATTCAATGACCAAACCTAAGAATCCATTTTTAGAATCCTTTCTGAACCGGGTCATTCACTTTTCAGCACACTTTTACAGATACAAAATAGCTCTAAATATTTTGATTTCAGCTAGAATCTGCTGTCACATAAAAAAAAAATTAAATATCCATTTTCTTCATGCCATTCATGGAAAGTGCCTCAACACTCAATTTTTAAATTTAACTCATTGCAGACTTCACGTTTTAACTATGTATTTATGGTGCATTATAACAGTGTTTTATCATTAATAAGGATATATTAAATTAACCCTGATTTTTATGAATGAGTAATGATTTATATATTATATAAATCATTACTTATTCAGAGCCTGTTGACTCATGCCAAATAGTAGGTTGACGCAATTTGAGATGTTAGATGCTGCAATTTCTATAGCAAAGTGGAGACCCTACCAGGACTTAATTTCAGTGAGTGTTGTATTCTTTAGAAAGGTTACAAACAGATAAAGTGGTACTTAAGTGAAAGAACAGCAACACATGCATAGATAAAAAAAAGAGAGAGGTTTATGATAAAGAGAATACATTATGTCAAGAAAGGAAATCTGATGGCAGGTTAGTAATTGCCAAAGCAAGTCACAGGTATGTCCTGTACTCACTATATATGGCTACTAAGATAGCCAGTCCACATTATTTTACCTGAAACATTTTTTCTAGACTTTTGATCTTCATGGCACTTTCTACACCTATCATCTTTGAGTTTATTTTCAATTGACAAAATGGGAAAAGAATTTAATATGTCTTGAGTCATGGATGACCGCAAGTATGTTTTTATAAACTTTAGTTTTGAAAACTTTTTAACATGACATGGTGACATTATGGCACCCTTGGTCATGATTGCACCTCAGGTGAATGTCTGAGTTGTCAGTACTTTGAGCTGGCCTGATGGTTGGTAATGCATTTTAGCTGAGGCTACAGGTAATGCTTTATAGCTAAATTTCTGTTCTATCCAGTGATGTTATTGTACTCCTGGTATCTATTATGTCCAGGGAAATATATAGGAGTTATTATATTTAGTGAATTCTTCATATAATCCTAACAACCCATCTTAGAAGGATGGACATTCAAGCAATCACAAAGGTACCAACTATAAGTACACATGAGCAAAAGAAGTGTGACAAACGTTATGACAAAAATGTAGATAATTATAATAGTACCAACTATAAGCACTCATGAGCAGAAGAAGTGTGACAAACATATGTTACGACAAAAATGTAGATAATTATAATAGTACCAACTATAAGCACTCATGAGCAGAAGAAGTGTGACAAACAAATGTTATGACAAAAATGTAGATAATTATTGTTAGGGCGCCACCCCTATCTGACTACATAATAGACTGTTCCCATTGCTATATATAGCAATGGTGGATTCTCTACATGGAGAGTCGTGGTGAGTCGTACAAAGTCGTAGAGAGAGTCACTTGAGAGTCAGTGCGAGTCAGTGGAGAGTTAGTCACACTTCCGGTGGCGTACCAGAAGTAATCACGTATACACACGTCTTACGACGGATTGGACTATTGTATCTTTTCTATTGTAAATATTACTAACCACTTCTGTACCTGCTAACCGTCTTTCCGCGGAATACAACTTATATTCTGATTCTGTTGTTGAGTTATTCATTTATACTTGGCGACATAACAATTATAATAGTACCAACTATATGCACACATGAGCAGAAGAAGTGTGACAAACAAATATGTATGACAAAAATGTAGATAACTTCTGGTTTAACCTTGTATTTATTATATTCATTTTCTATCCGTATGCAGGCAGCTTGCTGCTAGTATCGCTTCTGGTATCTTTTAATATCCATCAGAAATATATCAAGATTTCTGTTGTGGAGTAATTTTTGCACTCCAAGTTATAATTGTGCTATATCGGTTGCTAAATGTTAGGAACTTGGTAATCTTCCACTGTAAGCTGACTCCTTAGTATTTGGCTAACTGCTGACTAATATCAACTGCCTTAGTCCAACTATATCCAAACTGGAACTAAGTAATAGTTCTACTGAACTCCAGCAGAGCTTCTAAGAACTCCAGCAGAGCTTCTAAGAACTCCAGCAGAGCTTCTAAGAACTCCAGCAGAGCTTCTAAGAACTCCAGCAGAGCTTCTAAGAACTCCAGCAGAGCTTCTAAGAACTCCAGCAGAGCTTCTAAGAACTCCAGCAGAGCTTCTAAGAACTCCAGCAGAGCTTCTAAGAACTCCAGCAGAGCTTCTAAGAACTCCAGCAGAGCTTCTAAGAACTCCAGCAGAGCTTCTAAGAACTCCAGCAGAGCTTCTAAGAACTCCAGCAGAGCTTCTAAGAACTTTTCGAGTTAACAGGAAGTTAACTCTTATTAATATAGGAGGGAGAGTCCATTATCTGAGGAATAGGTGTGCTTCATAACAATTACCAAGAAGTTCTAACAGTTCTTTCTGACATACTTTATGAAACACGTTTGCATAATCTATGAAACAAGTGTATACAGTTCCATTGTCTTTAGTGAACCCACTGTTCTTGTCCTATTTCTAGTCTGATTCTGCTGCATGCTCAATTTATCAGAATTTAGAGAAGTTTTGTTATATAGCTCATTGGGTTGATTGTCTGATAGTGTCTGCATTTGTTTCCACCTGGCTTCCTAGGAAGTGCTATAAAAAAGTTATCTAAGTTAGTTTTTCTGATATGTCAATGATGTTGTATATTTTATTAATTATATCTAATCTTGTCAATTCTGAAATTAATTAAGGCTGCCAGAATCTCTTATAATTCCATCTGTTTCTACTTTGTTCTTGTGCAATTTGGCTAGTGCAGATTCTACTTCAAGTTTAAATATTTCTAATCCTTTGATAATCCAGTATATTGCCAGTTCTCTTGTTATGAGAGAGTTTGGTTTAATTCCATCTATCTATTTTTCTCTCTAATATCAGTGTCCTGCTCTTGGATTTTATGCAGCCTTTTGGTGAGTATAATTGTTTGTTCTCTTAATTTTTTCTTATGCATACCTGCAATATTCATTCTCATTCTGCACTTTTTTTGTTGAGCCATTCTTTTTCAGATTTGTTTGTGCAGAGTCTTATATTCTGTGCCATACCTTTGCATTGTTTATTATCCTCTTTTAAGGAATATCATCTGGCATCCATTTTTAATCCTTCATCTGTTTTTTTTTGGGAGGGGGGGAATGCTATTCCTTGCAGTCATTTACGTGCAAATACCCTTGGGAAAGGTATTAATCCATCTCTTCCCTCCAGTTATGGGTTAAATAATAGGACAGATTGGGTTCTATAGCCTTGGCTGGCAACCAGTCTACCATAGAAAGCAATGGCAACCTACTGCGGGATAATCTTCTGCCCAGTCAGTCATGTCTCTTTCGAGACATGATCGCCTAAGCATGCATCACGTATAGCACTTAACTGACTGACTGATCTCCATTGTTGATGTTACTAAGGCTCCTATTAATGTGCCAAAAATTGAGTTTCCATTCTCATTTTTGTTCATTTAATCTACTTTTGACACTGTCCATATATTTCTCCTTCAAATTCGAGTTATTCAAAATTAAAAATCTAGAAATTACCTCATAAATTATACATTGATTTGTTTATTAGCTTAACCTTTTGAAGGTTATTTAAAGCCAGAGAATATTTTTTTAGAGATAATGACTTTAGTGATGTCTTACTAATTAACCCATAACTGAGGCAGTGGTAGATTCATGCCTTTCCTCAAGGCTATTTGTGTGTAAGTGAAGATAATGAACTTGACTGAAATAAATACTTCCCAATTTAGAATTGTTATCCATTACACCACTAATCAGTCACCCATCTAATTACAAACCAGACTCAGCTTTGCTTAACTTCAATGACTGTATGAAAACGGAAAAGGACGTAAGAATAAGAAAAATGTTTGAGAAGCAATGAATATTTCTGTTGAATTTGAAAAAGTAGAAAATTTAAGAAAATCAATAAATAATAGACTGATGCAAGTTAAAAAAAAATTCCTTTTAAGAAGCCCAGACCAAAACATAAAATAATTCATTTTGATATGCGAGATATTGTCTTCATAAAATATATTTTTATAGCCTATATCTTTGGGAGATATTTTTTAATGATAAATGTCCCACATTATTTTGCATAATAGAACCTGAGACCCACAAAATTGTTAATGTCATTTTCAATAAGGATATATATCATAAGCTAAAATTGACACCATATTGTTCATATAAATTTTAAAATTTTAGTTGGTTAATACAGATTTTATTAAAAATGTTGATATTTTAACAGTTTATGTGTGTATATGTTTATATATATTATATATATATATATATATATATATATATATAGTGGCGGTAAAATTCCGGGAAGGATTAGTAAAATCTTGGATAAAGTTAGTAAATAATCCAGGTGGATCCTTGTAATATCATTAAAATATTAAAACTGATCCAATAGAGAGCTCAGTGCAAACCAGTTCAATTTATAGAGCAGATAAGTTAACATTTTCATGGAGAAAACCCCTAATTAAGATATTCAATAGGAAAACTATCAAAATTAGTTACTCGTGTACCAATAGCTCCCATAATAACCAAATCTTGAAGTGTAGGGAATCCAATACAGAAAATAGAATGATACCCACCTGCAACTGTAGATCTAGAAATAACTGTCCGGTTGAGAGTAGATCTGAAAATGTGATTTATCAAGCCACTGTCTACCCTAAGGAAAATTAGGAGAGATGGAATGTTTATATCAAAATTTCAGTGAGAATTTGGAAGCAACAGCTTTATGCCCACAGGCACTCCTTCACCAACCCTAGTTTAAAATACTCAAATGATCTTTCTAAAAAATACTGGGAATTAAACAAAAGTAACTTAGATCCCCAGATAAAATGGGAACTCATAGGCAAGGCTAGGACCCCTAATAGCTTAAGAGATAGGTGTAATCTATGTTTGACAGAAAAAATTAAAATTTTAAAATTTCTAGACCAAGACATACTCCTTAACAAAGGAAGGGAGATCATGAGTATGTGTCGCCATAGAAATAAGCATAAATTACAATAATTATCCTATTCCTCCAATTAGTCCTGATAACAAAAATTTTTAAAAATTTTAAAAAGTTGACCTAGCAGTTACCTCCACACCACTGCTAACCCTATACCTCCCACTACCAAGGAAGAATTACTACTAACTCTGTCCCCCAGCCCAACCCAATGAAAACCAATACATCCTAACCCGTTCCTTTACCTAAACTTATCTCTGGGCTTAGAATTTTTCCTTATTCTGTTTATAAGGTGTCAATGAGTGCATGCCTTAAAATGACATGTTGAAAATGGCTATTTCCCCCACTAAGTTTCATCTGAATTTACAGATAAATAAAATATATATATATATATATATATACACACACATGTAAAAACATGGTCTGAAGATTGCATTGAAGCTTAAAAACAGACTTTGACCACTGTGTTGGCTTTAGTGTCCACACACACATTTATGTTCTCGTGTGCTCACTCCTAACCTTCATCATACTAAAAGACATCTGCTCAAATTATCACACTTTCTGTGACATATTCTCTCCCTGGTGACCTTACGAAATCACAAGTTAACATAAGCCAGAAACACGATCAGCTGATATCTGAAAATAGCACATCACACATGTGGAGTCCTATGACCCAGTAAGAAAAATTGCATGGGAGAAATACTTGACAACCAGTTGGATAGTGAACCTCAAGGGATAAACACATTTTATTAACATATGAAGTTGATTAATGAAGAGAACAAAAATTTTATTCACCTCATTTACATATAATCTCATGTTACATGTGACTAGATTGTAATTCACCATTCACTCTTGGTTTCAGACTAAGTGTGTTAATCAGCAAGTGTAAGGGCATATGTGATTCTTCCAGTTAAAGAAAACTGAAAATGCCTCCGTCAACATTAAATCTTTATGACTGAAAGAAAAATTTTATGCTGTTGAGACTAAAAAAGAAACAATTTGGCAACAGAAGCCTTTAACTTTGTAAAGTAAGTTAAGGACTGAACTATAGAAAAAGAATAAAGTAAAATATAAAAAAGAGGGAGAAGAAAAGTCTTTTTTTCCAGACTGTAGACAAAATTTAAGCGTTCTTTTCTTCCTCATATCATATGCACTTTCCCCACAGACATTTCCCCCATATTTTTTATTTATATTAAATTTTGTCAAATTATAATCCTGGCTTTTGTTATTCATCTCTGTTGGTTATTTTCCTTATCCATCTTCCAGGAAACTTGGCAACAAGTGTAACATTTGTTTTTTGTTTTCTTTTTATCTTTCATGCTTTGACAAAGTCAATTATATATTGAAGATTTAGGGAGCTGGTTAATCTTTAATTCAGCCTTGTGTTAGATTTAAACCAAACTCCTTACAGCTTACAAGTTTTATGCAAAATTTATCACCATCAGAAGTTTAGTTATTAGCAGGTTGAAATGTGTGAATTAGTATGAATAGTTTAAGAATTAAACATACATTTTTCATTTTAAAATAGAAATTTATTAACAGGAAAGAATAACAAGAATTCGTAGAAATTAATGTTCAGTGAGAAAGTTAAGGGTATCAAGATTTGTGGAAAATGCTCATAGTAGTAATTGTTAATAGTGTATATGCGTACATATGTATGTATGTGTTTGTCAGGTAGGAATGTCTTTGGATGAAGAAGTAAGATGAATCAGTACACAAGAAAGGAGAAAGAGAACAAGGTGTGACCTGACCTTGTCTCCTGGTAGATTTGAAGTTGAAGTTACATTTTAGTTTTGTCTTTCTCGCTGTTCTTACCTGACTGACCGGTTGACACTGATGGAGGTCATTTATACAGTACTTTTGAATTTGGCACTGAATCACTAAGTCTTCAAGTCTTTCAAGTTGCTCCCATTGGCCAAAAATCAATTTAACATCTGCTTGCAAAATACGGTTTTGACTTTTTCTTTAAGCACATGGTCAATCCTTTTTCTATTTGGGAAAAACCAGGATTTCACATGTCATTGTGAATTTTTGTAAAAGTGAAGAAGGTTGATTTTAATTCTTAATTTCTTATCCCACTATAATAATAATATACATAGTGAAACACACCTATTCCTCAGATAATGGACTCTCCTTCCTATGTTAATAAGAGTTAACTCTAGAAGTTCTAGAGAGTTCTTTGGAGTTCAGTAGAACTATTAGTTAGTTCCAGTTTGGACATAGTTAAACTAAGGCAATTGATATTAATCAGCAGTTAGCTGAATGCTAAGGAGTCAGCTTACAGTGGAAGATTACCAAGTTCCTAACATTTTGGATGTGTTAAGTTGATTAGCAACTGACATAGCATGATTATAACTTTCAGTGCAAAAACTACTCTACAACATATATACACAGACACACTGTAATAGGCAAATTGTCTCCATTTTATATTTTTATTTCAAGCCTATGTGATTTTTGTTCTTGTTGACTGCACAGTATAAAAGTGTCATATTTGGTCAGCATCTGTGAGAAAATGAACAGCATGACAATTCGCTGCCATAAATTTTCTATAAGATTGATTAAAACTAGCAATGAAAAAAAAAAATCTTTCCTTCATCTTTGATGAGATTGTCCAGCATTTTCTACCTTATTGAAGAATAGGCATCACATAACAATCCAGTACTACTTTCCAGTAAAATTTTTGTCTCTCAATACTTAGTTTTTGGAATGCACCCTTGGCCATGCCAGTACACTTTCAGGTCTCGTTGTTGCACTTTGTCAAAATCTGATTCTACAGAAAGATGCTGAAGATACCATAAACTAAACATATGGGCACCAACAAGGTTTTAGAGAGGATGGAAACAAAAAGTTAGCTTATACTAGTCAGTAAAAATCAGGTGAAGTTTTGGGACACATAATGAGAAACAGATACTCCCAGAAACAGATACTCCCAGAAACAGATACTCCCAGAAACAGATACTCCCAGAAACAGATACTCCCAGAAACAGATACTCCCAGAAACAGATACTCCCAGAAACAGATACTCCCAGAAACAGATACTCCCAGAAACAGATACTCCCAGAAACAGATACTCCCACAGAAATACTCCCAGAAACAGATACTCCCAGAAACAGATACTCCCAGAAACAGATACTCCCAGAAACAGATACTCCCAGAAACAGATACTCCCAGAAACAGATACTCCCAGAAACAGATACTCCCAGAAACAGATACTCCCAGAAACAGATACTCCCAGAAACAGATACTCCCAGAAACAGATACTCCCAGAAACAGATACTCCCAGAAACAGATACTCCCAGAAACAGATACTCCCAGAAACAGATACTCCCAGAAACAGATACTCCCAGAAACAGATACTCCCAGAAACAGATACTCCCAGAAACAGATACTCCCAGAAACAGATACTCCCAGAAACAGATACTCCCAGAAACAGATACTCCCAGAAACAGATACTCCCAGAAACAGATACTCCCAGAAACAGATACTCCCAGAAACAGATACTCCCAGAAACAGATACTCCCAGAAACAGATACTCCCAGAAACAGATACTCCCAGAAACAGATACTCCCAGAAACAGATACTCCCAGAAACAGATACTCCCAGAAACAGATACTCCCAGAAACAGTGGGAAAGAGACAGGGAAAGTAGTGCATGACATACTTGATGGGCTTGAGCAAATTGATGGCAGAGCAGTGTTTGGGAGGGGTAACAAGAGAAAGGGTTTTAAGAGCTACAAGGGATAGGGAGATATAGAAGAGATATGGCACACAAAAAGAATTAAAATAGTGAAATGCTACATGTAAAAAGCAACAGTAGTAAGATAAAGTAAAACTAGTAATAGAATAAAATCAACAATACTTAATCTCCAATAGAACAAAATCAGGTGGAATAAAACTGGTGGTAATAACAATAGTCAGAATCTTTCAAGTAAGAATTTTAGGAAATTATTTTTTGTTAATAAAATTTAGGAACTGATAAGTAGCTTTCTTGCAAATAAGAATTTTGATGTAGCAGTTTCCTCAGTATACACAAATCATGATCTTTCTGGAGAAACAGCAGTGTGGTTTTTAAAGCAAATTTTTTTTTTTTTTTTAGAAAGTGGCATTTTCTGGAAAGAGATATGGTATTTAATAATTAAAGGTTTTGTTAGATCACCTTACTTTCTCAAGATATTTTACTGTATTTTCTATACTATTGTTAAAAGCCTGAAGACTTGCACTGATTAGATTTCTGAGAAAAAAATTTCATTAATACCAGCAAAAAGGCCAAAGGATGAATCAACTGCTCTAAAGTCAGCCCTTTTATTATAATCTGTGCCATTATTATTATTTTTTTTTTTTTACTGTTTATCATATGTTACTGGCCAAGGCAAATGCAGATTGGTTAGAATCAACCAATCAAATAATGGCAATGTATCCTATTCAATACTGGTTGGTTTAGATTTATTCTTGAAGAAAGCTCTCCTTGACACATCAATTTTATACAAAGAAAAACAGTGTAGTCGTTTTATAGCTGTCAGCAGTAAAGATAGAATTTAAATTATAGCTGAGATTTTTCTCTTTGCACCAAATACTTTAGGGAAGGAATGAATCTAATTTCCCCTGGGTTCTATTAGAAATGTACAAGTACCAATACACAAAATCAGGTTCACACAAAGAAATATTGATAAAGTGATACGACTATGTAACCATGTACTGAAACTCAGGTGTAGATAAAAAGATCAATAGAGAGATACAATTTAAGTACCAATGCATGTAAAGTTAGGAGTAAATAAATACTGTCGAAGAGATATTGGAGTAGTTTAATGATGTACTTAAACACATGTGTAGATGAAGATACTGTAAGAGATACAGGTGTTTGTAACAATGTATGTAAAGTCAGGTGTAAATAAAGATATAGGAGTAGGTAACTATGTACTTGAATTAAAATGTTAATTATCCTGTTAAGACCAGGTAAATGTACCGATCTATGTAAAGTCAGCTGTTGATATAAAAGATACAGGTGTAGGTAAAATATGTGCTTCAATTCTAGTGTGGGTTCATGATGCACATAAATTCAGGTAGAGACTAAAAAAAAAATACCAACAATGAGATACAGTTGTCAGTAATGATGTACACAAAATTAAGTATATATAAATTTACAGGTCCAAGTAATGATGCACAGATCAACAAGGTCTTGTGGTGATACCGAGCAAAGTGAGGGACCGGATGTTTGCACTCTCAAGATCAAAAAGCAAATGACCAAAGCTGGTCGGTGCGCAGCCGGCTCCATGTACATGTTCCAGCAGAAAGCCAAAAATTAATTAAATATCCTATTCCAGTTTGCGCGCCTACACAAATTTTAATTTATTGGCCAATGGGAAGCCCAGAATCAAATACGAGTGTGAATTCCCAAATGAGCAGCTGGGATCCACAAAGACGATATAAAAAGTTGATACAGAAAGCATCGCCATGAGACAGAGAGAGACACTGGCAGATTCGAGAAAGCACTATCGTAATTAGCACTTCCCTTGACCACGTCAAGCGAATTACTATGCTCATCTCTCTTCCCTCTCATCTTATCCTTTGCTGTCTCTAAGTTACTTACCAACCAAAGGAGCGGATACATCAAAGACATTCCTTAATTACAACACTCCCACATACATATGCACAAATTCTCTTTCCAGCATTTACTGATATGAACATTTTAACATCCATTGGACCCATCCTAAAAACATTATTTTAATTGTAAAAACTTTAATATATATATATATATATATATATATATATATATATATATAAAATGTTTCTACACTCAATTTGCTTTTTTTTTTATTTATAACCCTTTTTTTAACTTATAGTGGCTTATCTACAACAAGGCCAAATTCAGTTAATCTGTTTCAACATACAATTAGTCTTCACTAGAACGGATAACCCACTATAGTCTCACTCTTTTACAGTTAAAACCAAATGCAGCCACCACTTCTACTCCAACAGCTTCTTTTCTCATACTTCCTGCCTTGGGACTCCCTTCCATATGCTTGCTTCCCTGATAGCTACAATCTCAAAAAGTTTAAATGCAATATCCTCTTTGACTCCAGTTCTTTTTTCCCCAATATCCCTTTTTCTTCTCACTCTACTCTCACAACTCTCTTCACAGCAGTATTCCTATCCTTCTCTTGCCCTTTCTGATACTCCTTGTAACTCGTTCCTCTTCACTCTCCTCTTATGTAGCCCTCTGTGCACTAGTGGCCGTTCTGCCTTGCTTGGGGTGAAAGGATAAAAGACAAAATGAGACAGGAGTAACAATCATATTAAATCAGGTGTAAAGATAATTTACAGAGGTAATGATGCAGTCAGGTTTATATTAAATAAAAAAATAAGTGGGAAAGCTCTAGATTAAGATTGTAAGCTGCACAATCATAAACAAAAATTATTTTCCAAAAAGAAATTTACTGCATTTTCACTTAACATCTTGTATCTTTTTATTACATTTTAAACATAAGGGTGAATTTACTTCAACCTAATGAATACCATATACATTTAAAAAGAATAACATACTTAATGGAACTCAAGAACTACCTATTCAATGATTACTGCCAGAATGTTAACCTGCAACCCAGATTTTTTTCAAATATCCCTTTTCCTAAAGGAAATGCGCCATTCCCAAACTAACAAAAAAAAAAAATTATTTACATTGTTCAGACTTGTCCTCAGCTTTGTTGGCATATCAAGAAAATAGGTGATTGAAATTTTCTAACAGATGCCTTTATTTTGTTCACTGGGGTATACAGTTCTAGTTCCATGAGATATCTTCATATCAGTTACCTCCCTTTAAGTCAACTCGCTAAGTTTTCTGTTCACCTATGCAGTTGCTAGGTATTGAATTCACAACTCTTCAAATGAAGTCACTGGATCAAACCAATTTTTTTTATTCACTGGGCAAGGTGTCCTTGTTCAATGTAAGAAATTTTTTAGTCTCCTGCTCAACTGAGACACAGACATAATCAAAGTGGTTGCAGTCCAGAGAGTTAGCAGACCAGATGTAAAAGGCGATGTAGTCATAGTAATTCTCTGACAGCCATGACTGGCTTCTCTTGTTTGTGTGACACGGTGCAGAGTCCTGATGCCAGATACAGGGTTTTCACTCTTCTGGCCTAAGTCAGCACTACCTCTTCAAGGAACTTGACATCAGCCTCTGTATTGAGTTTGAGACTATGTGGGGAAAATGGATGGAGGTATAACTAGTAATCACTTCAAACACTGTAAGATTAAATAAAACACCTGTCTGCTACCAACTTAGCTAAATATAAGGGATATCATCTAGAAGCATAGTTTTTTGAACAACTGTTAGTAATACAGAGGATGCTGGTCACCAACTCAGCAGCTGTGGATGTGTTTATCCCTGACTGATCTCCTGGAGATTTGATTAGGTGTTGATTACCAGCTCACCAACTATGATGGTTTAGGGTCTCATGTTATTAAATATGCAAAACAATTATGAAAAGTATGGTTTTTTTCTTTTGTTACTCTGTAGAAAGTGACTTCATATATATTTTAACCCCAGAAAAAAAAATTGAATATGTGATTTAATTTTTTTGCATAGAAAGTGAGATTTTCTATGTCATTCCAATTTAGTTTTCAATGCACATTTAAAAAAAAAAAACAATTTTTAAAAAAAAATCCTAACTGAACAGTTTCTGTTTTTACTTCTCTATTTGCATCTCTTGTTTATTAGTGAAAAGGATGGAACAGGAAAATATAAAAGATCAAATATTTTGTTTCGATGAATGATCTGCATGAATAAGAGCTAACATGTTATTTTTAGTTTTTCTCTATATTTCTGAGATGAGGTAGTACTTACAGTATTTACACTATTTGGACTATTGTCCTCATCTTCATTGCCATTTCTATGGCGTTTCGGCCATTGTACACTCCGGCCTTTTTCAGATGCTAGGAATTTTGAACTGAACCCTTTATTAAAATCACTGGGGTATTTGATTGATTTGTTTGTTTTACGGCAAATGAACCCTTTATAGGTCATTTAATGCCAAAACATTAGTAGTTATAGTATGATGGGTGGAAATTAAATGTTACTTATGATTCCGAGAAACCTTTTGACTATATCTTGTTGTATAGTTTTGTCTGTTAGGAATCTGAGAATATTTTTAGGAACAACCTTGTTGAAAATATCCCTTATATTATTTTCTTGGTAGTGTTTTAGTCAGATCTATTCAAGGTCTATGCAGTATGTCAGTATATGGTGTACTGTATAGTGTTCTTGGCATGGTATATAGATTGGTACTTCTCCTTTCAGTAAGTATGAGTGGGTGATATAGATGGGGTATATGAATTCCATTTTTTTAAGAAAGTATTTAGACATGAAACAATAAAACAGATGAAGCTTAAATCACTTTTAGATCTTTGAACACAAGGTATTTTAATTAAACTTACAAGACTGACTTTAGTTGGATGTCAAAAAAACAAAAAAAGTTCATAATTCAGAAAACTGTTGAAATAAAACAAAAAGATAAATATTTTTGGCTGTCTGGGCCAAGCAGTTATGTTTTTTAACATTCAAAATAAAGTATTCTTAGATAGTAGAATATAAAATTGTTACCCAGAAGGAAATAAGACAGTAGGTATCTTATGGAAACACAAGATTCATTTTAATTCAAAATAGGAAATGAGTGGCCAAAACAGAATCAGAAAGAATAGATTGCTGAAGTGGACAAGAAAATATTTTATATAGGAGCAGGTGGTCTGCTTGTTTTTGATACACAGGATATAAGAGATGGGTTTGAGAATTAGCTATTTATACCTTTGTCACCAAAACAAAATCACCAAAACTCTTAGCATTGAAATCAAAAGTAAGAACTTGATTTCAATGCTGAGAGTTTTGGTGATTAAGTTTCTCTTTTCTTTTTTTTTATAATCATTTTACCCCCAAACAATGCAAGACTGCTACTGGTGCACATGGGATTAGAGTGAAAGAGAGAGAGAAAAAAGAAAACAGTACAGGGCATGCTAAAGAAAGAGGCGGATGGGATTTTGAGAGGTAGAAGATAGCAACTGATGTTCCATTTAAACTTTTGTAGATTGTAGTTATCAGGGAATTAAGTATACAGAAGAGAGTTCTGCAGGTGGGTAGTGTGAGAAAACTTCTTAAAGTGGCAGTTACATTTGACTATCTTGAGGTTGAAAAGGTGGGACCTTTCTGCCAATCTAGTAGCAAAAGTAAATTCATGTAGTTGGGGCAAAAATTAAAGAAACTTGTTAAAGTCAAAGCCGTGAAAATAGTTGTAGAAAATATGGAGGGAAGCCACATCCTGTCAGTGAAAAAATGACTTCCGTAAAGCTGCCAAGTCAGGATCAACTATGTTGCAGGTTCTTTTTGATTTTGAGAACCTCAGGATAAATATCAAGAGCACCTGACCAGATATAGCATCTGTAGACTTTTCTAATCATTTTTTTCAACTTTCAACATATGTATCAAGTCAAACATTCTTGTACAGTTTATGATACAATAGAAAACTGACAAGAGTTTATCAAAACAGTGATGTTCAACCACTATGCTACAATAACCTGGAATGTCCTGAGAGATTTGTATTTTTATGTTTTTTATAATCATTTTTCCCCAAGCAAGGCATTTTACTGCTACTGTGTTGCAGATGGTGACATAGGAGAAAAGTTATGAGAAAGAGTGACAGAACATGAGGGGTGTCAGGAAGTGAGTAAAAGAAGGATGAAAATACTGATGAGAGTGAAGTGGATAGAGAAAGGAGCATGAAAGAGAGGATGCAAGTTACTGAGTTACACTATTGACTTTAAATCTCATATCTTGAAGATTGTAGCCGTCAGGGAATCAAGTAAATGGAAGGGAATTCCACAGGTAGGAAGTGTGAGAAAAAGAGTAGAATTTGCGTTTACAATTTATGGCTGTGAAAATTTTGAAAAGTTCATGAATTAAATTATTTCTGAATGAAATCTAAAGCAAAATAAGATCAAACTTTTCTGCTTTAAACACAAAAAAAAATCATGGTTAGGATTCTTAGAAGAAATATTTAAAAAAAATGTCAAGCTCATGTTATACTCTACTGCAATTAGATATCTTTCTGATTTACTCTACATGTTGACCATGGAAACCTCGATGTGGTGTAATGGTTAGCAAGCCTGTTATGCTAGAATCTGTTACAACTTATAAGGAAGTTTAATTCTCACTGTTTACCCTATACCTTTGGCCTTGTGCCACCTCTAAGTGGTGCTTAGAAAATCTACTCTACCAGATGTGAACACTCGGAAAGCAAAACCATTTAAAAGACTTGTTTTTTGCACATCCAATCCACAAAACAAATCTGCACAAAATACAATAGCCAATCTTGAACATTCTTGCTGAAAAAAAAAAAAAAATACTAGAGACTATCAGATTTTGTCAAAAGTAAGTCCCCCACTAACAAGAGGGACACAGTAGCAGGCCACAAAGGTCCCCTATTAGCATGCAGATGCACTGTCATTACTACCATGATCACCTCTCTTATAACCATTGTGTTCTCACCCAACAGGCAAGCTTCAACACCACCATTTTTAGCACATCAACACCTTCACTATACACTTCAGACCTCCCCATCATCACTACTATGATCCCATTTCATTGGTATCTACAGTTGACCAAAATCTGATATTCTGCTTGATTAACATTCATATTCACTACAAGCCTATCACCACACATTCCAAAATTTGAAAAATACATGCTGTTGAAATTATAATTTGTTTGTTCCTTACTTTTACAACCAAATGCTTATTATAACACTCAAACATCTCATTAAATGTTTAATTATAATGAATACATTAAAAAATTTTAATTAATGTAGTATCAGTCCTTTTTGATAGCAGTAAATACTGAACCATCTTCTCACAGATGAAAAGACAAAGCAACACAAATGTGGTCTTACAGATGGATGCTGAAAATACTACAGTCTGAACATTTGGTTAATGACAAAGTTCTTAAGACAAGCGCAATAGAAAGCAAGTTTATACTTATCAGAAAGAGAAGGTCAAAACTTCTAGAGCACATAATTAGGAAAGAAGGTTTGGAAAATTTGGTGCTTGCAGGGCAAATTGAAGACGAGAAATAAAAGAAAACAATGCTTAACATACTTTGTGAGCTTGAGTAAATGGATGAAATAAGATTTTTGAGAAATAAAAAGAACATTGAAATTTATTACATGTTATAAAGGACAGAAAATTGCTTGCTCATTTCCTGAAAGGACATCGCACACATAACAATTAAAGAACAGCAGCTTTACGAAACCATAATTGACTTATTTCAATTGAATGAATTTAGATAAATACTAGGACAAATTATTTGAGGTCATATTAGATTACACAGTACATGTCAACCTTGTTAGCTGGAAATTGAAAATTTTGACAATTTCAGCCATTTTTAAAAACCACTATCTTTAAATGAAGAAACCCTACTAGACTCTGAAACAGCTGAACCGATTTTCTTGAAAATTTACACGGTTGTACTATAAGCGTCTGCGATTGTTCTTAGCTAGATTTTGTGTTGAGGTAAAATCGATAATTGAAAAAAATCTGGTTATAGAAGGAGTGGTTCGATTTTAATCAAATTTGATACACTCATAGACAAAGACATAAGAAATGATATTCAGAAATTTCAAGGTTGCAGTTCTTACAATTGTGCAGAAAATTTGATATTGATACTAGAAAATCAAAATTTGACTTACATCCATTCATTTTTCTTTCAGTCTATGGTTTCGCTTTAACTGGAAACAACTATTGCTTTTTAGTCTTTCATGCCAATGTCCAAAGAGTCTGAGCTCCAGGACCATGGATTAGTTTTAAAGTTTTCATTAGACCTGAGCAACGCCAGGCTATACTGCTAGTATACAATATTTGAAAGTATATTTTGTTGAAAATCTTGATTAGTAGCAGGACTCTTATTAATCTGAACTTGTTCTTTTAATGGTAGAGGATGGCAGAAAGAGACACTTGAGTGGCACAGGGAGACAACCATTTCTCAAGAATCTCTAACATGAGAGAAAACAGCCCATTTTGGGGACAAACATGGATACCTATTTTTCTTCCATATAAAATATTCCCAAAAAGAAAATGGCAGCTTCACAAAACACTTAATAGATAAATATCAGAGTTTGATAGACTTTCATAAGTATCTTTTAACCCATGCAAATTTGAACTTTCACTCAATCTGCAGGTGGTTGAATTCACACATAATAGTAGAGCACGACACTTTTAGTCAGCTAGATACGAGTTCTAATAGGATTATCTTAGTATAATAAAAAGTTCTTATACACTTAATTTATTATTTTCATTCTATAGATAATAAATCTATAAAAAAAAAGTGAAGATTTATATTTTTCCTAGTTTTATTTTGAGATTGTTCATTTTTAAAATATTTGTTCCAACTTGTTCATCCCAATCCTGATTAATTACAAAATCACTTTCTTTTCCCCAATCTATAGATACAACCTTACAAATGCAGGCTAGAATTTCTTCTTAGCCTATGAAATAGACTACTTGTTGGTACCGTTTGACTGATATATCTTATCTTGAAGTCAAAACACTACACTGGTTTAGTTTAATTTGCTCATGTCAAATCCAATTCATAGTTTATAAACGTTTTGCTCTATGATTGTTACTTTGCATTGTATATATCTTTGCTCATTTTATATTATTTTTACCCAGTTTTCTTATTGTTTATCAACTTTATCAGTTCTTTTTCATGGGTAGTTTTGCCATGGCCACTTGCTCTACACAACTATATCAACAAAGTATTTAAAACCTCTAGAGATTGTATGTCCATTTCAATGGGCAAAACTAACCTCATATCATTGGTGATATCATCCATCAACGATACCGAGTTAGTTTCACCCATTGAAATGGCTATACAATCTCAGAAGTTTCATTTTTTTTATATATATAAAGTAAATATATCTAAGCTCTGTAAATAAAAATTACATCAAGCCCCCTGGCTAGATCAGTTTTAATATCAAATTTTGAATAATTAATATTAATAGGATCTCCTTGAAGCTGTTTCCTTTTGGATATATTTATAAATAAAGTTGAAAATATTAATTCAAACTTGATAAGGTGAAAAGAAAGAACAGAGAGGAAAAAAGTTTGAATCTAACATATTTCACTTTGATAATCTTTAAGATGAATGATTTTAAAATTTTAAAGAGTATATTGATAGGTTTTTTTCATTTTTTAGATACATGATAAATGAAATCAAAATCAATGAAATCAACAGATTATTTTTAAATGTTTGAAGAACTTATGTCTGTGTGTGTGCACAGCATGTGTAATAAAAGCAGTACAAGATTACACAAAAATAACCCCAATGGCAAGTATATTTAAACTATAGACGAATTAAGTGTTTATGGTTTTAAAAAGATGACAGACAGAAGTCTGACTGCTGTTGAAGACAAGAGACATGTTGGTAAATTGTTTGACTTATGCTACTTTGAAGGTTGGCAGTAATGGATTAAGAAACTTTATTACAAGCCAGAAGAAACTAACTATAGCATCTTTATTCACATTGTATGTATTTCACCCAAGGTCTGGGATGAACATAAGTCCCAATAAGCACTCATGGCAAAGGTCCCCCTCTGAGAGAACACTTTATCACAACAGACAAAATACAGAATCCACTCAATGATAATGAATAGTCAATTGTTTGGTTTTCTATCTAAGTACTGATTAGACAACATTCTGAGCAGCAGGACTAGAATTTTCCTAGGTGTCATGGTCATTCAGAGATAAAAGAAAAAGTCACGACCTACATACTGAAATAGTATGTCATTTGGGAAGAATCAAAGAAAACAAAAAGAATCAAAGAAAACAAAAAAGAATCAAAGAAAACAAAAAGAATCAAAGAAAACAAAAAGAATCAAAGAAAACAAAAAGAATCAAAGAAAACAAAAAGAATCAAAGAAAACAAAAAGAATCAAAGAAAACAAAAAGAATCAAAGAAAACAAAAAGAATCAAAGAAAACAAAAAAAATCAAAGAAAACAAAAAAAAATCAAAGAAAACAAAAAAAATCAAAGAAAACAAAAAAAATCAAAGAAAACAAAAAAAATCAAAGAAAACAAAAAAAAATCAAAGAAAACAAAAAAAAATCAAAGAAAACAAAAAAAAATCAAAGAAACCAAAAAAAAATCAAAGAAACCAAAAAAATAAAAAAAAACAAAAAAAATCAAAAAAAACAAAAAAAATCAAAAAAACCAAAAAAAATCAAAAAAAACAAAAAAAATCAAAGAAAACAAAAAAATCAAAGAAAACAAAAAAAATCAAAGAAAAAAAAAATCAAAGAAAACAAAAAAAAATCAAAGAAAACAAAAAAAAAATCAAAGAAAACAAAAAAATCAAAGAAAACAAAAAAAAATCAAAGAAAACAAAAAAATCAAAGAAAACAAAAAAATCAAAGAAAAAAAAAATCAAAGAAAAAAAAAATCAAAGAAAAGTAACACTTTAGCCATTATTTTGATATCAATACTATTCACTTTGCAAAAAAAAAAATTATGTATCACAATGACTCAATTATTAAATAAAAGTGTATGAAAAATTCAACACTAATTGATGTTTGAAAAATCTCATCCATATTTTTTAAATGTACCATTATGATGTGAGGAGATTCTTCAGTATCCAATCAATTTTCATTTCATTCTTACAGAATTTTTTTTTTTTTGGTTTTTGTAGAAACAGACAAACAGAGCTTTGATAAATGAAAACTAGAGTAGACATCTTGAATACAGGCTGGGTGCTAATTTCAAAAGCTACCAAAAGAACAGATAATAAAAGAGTAAAGATATTTACAGCATGTGGCTGATGTTGATTGGCTTCTTTGCTTGTGAATGAAATCAAATTTTCTTTTCTTAGAAAAAAAATAGCTGACATTTGGTTGTTAGGCTGACAAATTTCTCATCTTCCAGCTGCTTTCTGCTGACTGAAGCTCATCAGTATCTTTGAACAAATATTTTTCTTTAATTAAACAAATAATTTTGCAGGAAAAAAAAAACTGACATTTGTTGGATACCTCTATTAAATAAAATAAATGAGAAAAAAAGATCCTAAGTGAAGTTTTTACTGACAGCTTATAACAAACAAAGTTAGAAGCCAACAGAAAAATGCATTTCCAGTTCAACGTTTATTCAAAATTGGTTCTACACTAAAATAAAAAAAATGATTTTGCAACTAATTAAAACTTCATAAAAGTTATTCAAAAAACAAAACCTGAGAACAGTCAAGAAGATTTGAAGAGAGCTGAATGAGTAATGATCACTGTTTGGAATGATCACTAATGATGGCAATATTATGCCTCCCTTTATCTTCTCACAGGGACTCATACCTAACATGGAGGCCTCTATTAATGGATTTTGTGCTTAGGGTTAAGATGGTGGCTGCTAGAGGACCTTAAGTCTAACGACAGAGCTCTTCACCATACACAAAGGAGAAAAACCAGTCATGACTGTCAGATAATTTCTGCAACCACATCAACCTTGCATTAGGACACCAAACCCTCTTGATTATCATGTGTGCAGTGCACTTAGGCGCAAAACTTTGTAAAACCAAAAATGAACTGAAGGTAAGGATTATATTATACCAACTGAATCAAGGAAACTGTTCAGAAGACTTGAAGATTCTGAAGTCATCTAAAAAACATGGTCAAAGCAAATGACAATTTTATCAATAAATTTCCTCTTTAGCATTGCATGAAATTTGTCTAAATTTGCTAAATATGTTAAAATGAGATGTAAAGTTATTTTTGTTTGCATAATTTATACAGTCATCCATCAAATCATCCATACAGTTTAGATTATCTAACTCCAGTAATAAGGCTATTTTTGATAGCTGTAAAATTAAATATATTAAGTCCCTAGCTAAAAGTAATCACTATGTTAGATTAGAATACTGATGAAAGTCAAGCCTAACATATACCAAAATCATGCTAACTTATATGGTTCAATCCACCTTTTAGCAAGAAATTAAAACCAACTGGCAAAATTCTTCTAAATTTAATCCACAAGCATTTCAACTATTCCCCTACACTCAAAAACATTTTTAATTAAACAATGTCAAGAACACTACCATAAATAATTGTAACTGCAAAAATACAATACAGGCCCATTTAATGATCAGTGTATGACCAAATACATTATCTACAAAGTTAGTATACATTTGGACAGCAACTACAAGTTCTACTTTGGATCAACAGATGGTCCTTGGAAATCTAGATTCAATAACCATAAACTGACTGAGTAATATTAAATACAAACATAGGACTGCCCTCTAAATATTTGTTTTTAAGAAACAGAAACAGCTATTACTCAAAAAAATATTTGCAAAAATATCTTACAATGGAATAGGAAATAGATTTAACTTGTGCCTTCTGGAAAATCTTAATACAAAAATACCTTAATAACCATAAACTGGTAAGAAGTAGTTAATTGTTGACAACATGTAGATATAGAAGCAGATGCTAAAATTCTGACAGAACCTTATATCCCCCAATCGCTATTTTTTATTGCATTCCCCCCTTTATGTTTTGGTTTAAACATTAAAACTTTACCAAAGCCAATAATATTTTAGTATTTTTTCTTTATGTATATGTGTATTTTTGTTTATTACTTTTTATTAGCTATATAACTTTTTTTACTGAGCACAAAATGTGCATTTATCATCTTATTCATTATTAAACCTAATTTTTACTTTTATTTTACTGTATTAAATTATCTTATTACATAAATTATTAAATTGATCTATTAAATAAATTGGATTATCTAATTGAATAGATTAATTATCTAGTTGAATAAATTGATTTAAATAAATTTAATTGAATTATAATCGTCATATTAATTTTTACTTTCTTATTCTTAAACCTGAGTAACTTTTACTTTACCTTAACTTGTTAACAATTATTTCTACATGTAATAATCTATAGTGCCTATTACTTATCTTTGCTGTTTCTCCATCCCCAAAAATGTAAATATAAACAAACTGGTTATCACCATTGCACCCTGGCTTAATCCTAACGGGCCTTTATTTTTCTTTATAATTAAATTATAAATCTGTTTTTTTTTCTCCTACCATGTTCAGTATCCTATTCCATTTTTAGATTCACACATAGAATTTTTTACCAATAACAAACTTTAAGGAATGCTAATAGAAAATTCAAGTCAAGAAAAGGCCAGTATTCTTTTAGAAATATTCTCATTATGTACGCTACATCCATGACACCTCTGCTGATAATCACATTGCAAACCTATCTAAATATACTCTCACCCAAGGAGAAACCTCTTTATTAAATAAAGAGATATCATTCTGCCCCTCACAACCACTAAAACCTCTAAACCTTTGCTATGATATGGAAAAGTACCTTTGTAAAATATTTCACAGACAACAAATCTACTTCTGGATCAATATGCCAACAAAGCCAGACAACACATGGATAACTTCTTAAAAAACAAGGGACACCAAACAAAAAAACACAACTTATCCAAAATGAAACACCAAACAAAAAAACACAACTTATCCAAAATGGAACACCAAGCCATCTATACACTTAAAAACAACCGAGACATAATTATCGTACCAGCCGATAAGGGCAGAGCTATAACCATCTTAGACACTAACAACTATATTAAAGAAGCAGAATCACAACTTCAAAATAACAGGTTCTATGTACCCTTACTTCTAGATCTGACAAGCGCTTACAAAACAGAATTATCACTTCTCATTCAGAACCTGAACCACAACATAAAAAATAAAGTAAAATCTCTTATTCCTGAGAATCCCAAAACAGCAACATTCTACACTATCCCAAAACTACATAAATTCCCCAAAATCATTTCAGAAAAATACCCTAACACCTCTTCATCCAACCCACATCATACTAAACAATCAAATAATGAAGAGATCCATAACATTTCAAAAGCCCTTATAATCACACCACCTGGCATTGATACCCTCACAGAACTAATATCTGGGTACATAGATAATATCCTAAAACCTTTACTGCCTGACATACCTAGTTATGTTAGAGACACTACTGACTTTCTCAACAAATTACAAAACATTAACTTAGTCCACGATGATAATATCCTAGTAACGATGGATGTTACATCTCTGTACATGAACATTCCACATGTTGAAGGAGTATCAGCTTGGCATCAGTTCCTTAGTAAAAGCAAACTACCTAACAACCAAATTACAGATATATGCCAATTAATAAGTTTCATTTTAACACATAATTTTAAATTTAACAACAAACACTATTTACAGATTAGTGGCACAGCAATGGGCATGAAAATGGCACCTAGTTATACCAATATCTTTATGCACATTCTAGAAAGTAAGATACTAGACAATTCACAATATAAACCATCACATTATTTTAGATACATTGATGACATTTTCTTATTATGGACTCATGGATTAGAAAAATTAAACTTTTTTACTTTCTGCAACAACTTCCACAATACAATTAAATTTACCATGGAGTACTCATACACATCCGTCCCTTTCTTAGACGTCATGATAAAATTAAACATACACTTTCCACCAGTCTATACAGCAAACCCACAAACCAACATAAATTCCTACACTTTAACAGTTGTCATCCCCTTAAATTAAAAATATCTATCGTATACAGCTCATTTCTAAGAATCAAACGCATATGCTCAGACCATCCAAATTTTCTAAACATTAACAACCTAACAAAGCAATTTCTAAAATGTAAATACCCAATAAAAATAATAAAAGAAGCACTAAATAAAACACTACATAAATCATAGCACACTTCTCACATACAAGAAAAGAAAAAACAACAACCGAATTCCCATGGTTTTTAACGACAATCAATATTCCCACACACTTATTAAAAATTTAAAAATGATTACAAGAACCTCCAATCAAACAAAAAAAAAAAAAAATCAAGGACATTTTTGATAAACCACCCATAAATGCAATGAAACAAACACCCAACCTATCAGCTATCCTCACTTCTACCAAATATCTAAAAAATACAAACCTATCAGGGAATTTCAAATGTCAGAAATCCTGTTTAACTTGTAAACACTTAGTAAACGACACAGTATTTTCTCTACCCAACACCAACATCAAATTGCACCCACTATGCCTCACCTGTGACAGCCAAAACATTATATATTTTCTCTTCTGTTCAATATGTCCAAATAGTGGATATATTGGTGAATCTGGAAATAGCGTTAGATTCCGTTTCAATAATCATAAACTTAGCATACGCCAGAACAACCAATATTCCCCCATAGCCCAATACTTCAATCAACCAGGACACGCATTAGAAAACTGCAAATGTTTACTAATAGACTCCGATTTTAGTTCTACACACTCATGCAGAAAGAAAAATACTGGATTTTAAATAGCTAAACATTTTTTAGATACACTTAAAAAATTTTTCTCTAAAACAACATTTATAAGTATTATTAAAGATCAGTTTACGTTTACAAATATTTAAAAAAAATCTGTCACTTTCTGCATCATGTGATGTAAATCTCTCCATGAACGCTCTCGCGAAATACTGATGAAAGGCCTGATGACATCTGAAATATCAAATATAATAATAGAAATAAATACTGTCAGAAAAACACATTTTTAAACTTATAACTTTTTAGTAGTTTTTCCTATATATATATGTGTGTATATATATATATATATATATATATAGTTGACCCCTTTGAATTGTCTTTAGATCGATGAAGTGGAAGTCAAATTACTGTGACATGACAAGTTTTGAACAGAATCCCATTCAACATTTTGATGCACTATTTGGGAACTAAAAAAAATCCAAGGCTGGTTTGAAGGTTTATACCCACCA
>JBBBDQ010029704.1:117500-150000 GCA_037127315.1 Ascarosepion bandense | reverse complement strand
CTGTGCTGTAGTTAACATTTTGCACAGATATGTGCTTATGGTACAAGTACATATTGAACCCACTTTCCAGACTTACAAAATGATTGAACATCAAAATTTTATTTTTTTAACAATTTCTTAGTCAGGTCGAATAGTTGTAAACATCCCATTATAAACTGTTATAAAATTAGTAATATTTGCAGAATGAATTTTGCCACCAATGTAAGGTGATATGGCATAATTATAAAATATTTTTCTTTTATTTGGTTGAGCTAGGTAACCATCTTTTATGTGCCATGTCCTTTCAGGACGTAGGCGATCATGGCTTTCCACATCTCCCTGTTCCTGGTGATTCAATGCACGCTTTCTCCTGTTGCACCATGCAATCCTCATTCCATTATCCACCTGATCAGGTCCTTCAAATATGTTATCCGTTGCTTTCCCATCTCTCTTTTTCCCTCTATCTGGCCTGTTAGTATCAGGTTCTCGAAGCTCTCCTTCCTCATTGCAGGAGCTTTAGTTGTCTCTTCCTGATGCTCAGTATTAATTTCCTTTTCATTTCCATCCTTTCCAAAACCTCGTCATTGCTCACACACTCGGTCCATGATATCTGCAGCATCCTTCTGTAGAAACACATTTCAGTTGCTTCAAGTTTTTCCTTCATCTTTGATGGTATTGTCCAGTATTCACTGCCATATTGAAGAACAGATATCGCAGAGCAATCCAGTACTCTCTTCTTCGTTTCCAGCAAAATGTTCCTTTCTCTTAATACTCTCAGTTTTTGGAATGCATCCTTGTGCTTTTGGATCTCAAGAATATAAATCTATAGAAACTACTATGACCACAAAGTGAGTGCTCAGTTTATATATTGATTGTAATATGGAACTGATCCCCCACTTTATATTCAGTATGCTTCTGTGGAACCGCATTTTGGTTGCTTCAAGTTTTTCCTTCATCTTTGATGATATCGTCCAACATTCACTGCCATATTGAAGAAGTGACAGCACATAGAAATCCAGTACTCTTTGTTTATAGCAAAATTCTAAAAATATATTGAAATAAAGATAAAACTGACTGCATCATGGAAATTTATAATAGACTTTACAAAAATGCTTGATAGAAATGTCTGCAAAGTTATATAAAATTGATTATAATTTCCTATGACTCAAGAATCTGTTTTTATTTTTAATTGATATATAGCTGATTTCCCTGAAAAATTTTCTATCTTATTTTGTGCTGGATTATTACTCTTTGAAATTAGCACTTTCTATTCATTATAACCATTTTTTGACAAATACTTAATTTACCAGTTTTTTTAATTGAATTATATATATATATGTAAATACAAATATTTCTGATGTTAAAAACAATGCTCATTTTAATATAACAGAGCTCTAAAGTATATATTAATAAATATACATATCCTTTGTCTAATATATATATATATATATATATATATATATACTAGCAGTATAGCTCAGCATTGCTTAGGAGTAATGAAAGCTTTAAAACTAATCCACGGTCCTGGAGCTCACACTCTTTGGATGTTGGCATGAAAGACTAAAAAGCAATAGTTGTTTCCAGTTAAAGCAAAACCATAGATGAAAGAAAAATGAATGGATGTAAGTCAAATTTTGATTTCCTGGTATCGAAATCAGATAAGTTTTTTTTGTCGTAAACTGAATTTTGAAGGCTAAATAAGTTCTCTGAGTAAATGGTATCATGGCTGAGACTAAGAACTACAATTATACCTACTTAGAGCCAAACCCAAAGCAAAAACTAAAATAAAAGGGCTGAAAAAAATACTGACATACAGGCAGATAAACAGACACATACACAAACATCTTGCCTTTTATATTTATATTATCGATTTTCTGCACTATTGTAAGAACTGCAACCTCGAAACTTCTGAATATTGTTTCTTATGTCTTTGTCTATGAGTATCAAATTTGATTAAAATCGGACCACTTCTTCTATAACCCAACTTTTTCAACTCAGCACAAAACCTAGCTAAGAACACTCGCAGACGCTTATAGTACAACTGCGTAAATTTAAGAAAACCGGTTCAGCCGTTTCGGAGTCTATAGGTAATGGACACACAAAGTTCCATTTATAAATAAGTGTGTGTGTGTGTGTGTGTGTGTGTCATCTGCAGACAGATCTGTTTTGCTCTATCACAGCTCATCAGTATGGCTAGACAACAATTGCTTTTACCCAGGATTGAAACCCGACTGCATCAGTCGGCGATTCTACCTCTGAGCTATGGGCGCTTGGTAGGAGGAGGCAGACTTTTAGCATGTGATATACCATGTAAACAGATGCCAGTAGTTAGTGTTCTAATTTAGAACTGAATGAACAATGCATAGATGCTAGAGTAGCTACTGTTTTTTCAAAGTCTACCATTTTGACTGAGTGCTCAGTTGGTGTCAGAGCGTAGTGTGTTTTTGGTCATAATTAGATCAGTACCCAGTTGTATTAAAAAGTGCTCAATACATTTATATTGAAGAGTTTTTAAATATTTTTTTATTTGGGAATGAGTTATTTCTGCAACCTAGGTTTCAACTTTTAGGTATCTTCGTGATATATACATATATGTATATAATACTGTGCATTGCTTCTTGGAGTTGATTTTTAAAGTCTAAGTTCTGAAGAGGAAAGCTTGTCAGAACAATTACTATGAAAATATGTAACTGGAGTAATGATGTAAAATTCCTCATTAAATAAACCAACATGAGATAACACAAAAAGAAGCTTACGAGAATGTGGATTGCATCAGTTATTTCTCTGGCAAATAGGGTCAATGTGCCAAATTAGAATTCTGACCAAAACTGTTTTGTTTACATTAGCATTCAGTCAGTTAAGTGCCATACGTGAAACACGCTTGGGCGATCATGTCTTGAAAGAGACATGACCGACTGGGCAAAAGATTATCCCGCAGTAGGTTGCCATTGCTTTCTGCAGTAGATTGGTTGCCAGCCAAGGCTATAGAACCCAATCTATCCTGCTATTTACCCCATAACTGGAGGGAAGAGACTGATTAATACCTTTCCCAAGGGTATTTGTGCATAAGTGAATGCAATGGATTCAACTGGAATTCGAACTCGTCTCCCCGTGTTCTCATTCTGAGCCAATATCCACTGCACCACACATTAGCATTAATACTCTTAAAAAAGGCATGACTCCAGTCTCCTCTACCTATGGGTTAAATAGACAAGGCTGAAAACCTATTACCTTGGTTGGCAATAGATTTTTCTAAAAACAATCTCCTAGGACTTAGATGGTAAATTAACCTATCTGATAGATTAACAGTACTCGAATATAGCTTAATTCTACAATAGTTTAGTATTATGTAGAAATAGAAGGGATTTTACATAAAATTTATGTACTTGGTGAGTTAACGATTACCCAAAAACTATAGGTTACCAATATTTTACCTAGCTTAATTCTGTAATTTTCCATTCTTGGTTCTTATGTTTACAGCACCTGGTATTCCCAAATGGTCACCCATTTAAGTACTGACCAGGGTCGATGTTGCTTTACTTCGGTGATTGGACAGGAACCAGTGCATTCAACACAAGATAGCCGTAGACCGAATGGACCACTGGTCCTCCAGGTTTGGGGGTTGGGTGCAGGGCTAACAATCCTGCCCTATAAATAACAGTTTGTTACAGAAACAGCAAAAAAAGTTGCTGCCCTATGCACCATTGGGTGTGATGATGAAGATGAAGATGAATTCTGTAATACTTTAGTATTGCATGTAAATATAAAGGGAATCTTATGTGAAATTGTATCTTTTAGCAAATAATTACCCAAACACTTTTCTACAAATATTTTACTGGTGTACAATACTTTAGTATTGTATGTAAATGGAAGAGATCATATGTGAAATGGATTTATCTGAAATGATTCAGATGCCATAGACTGCAAATACTTTTATCCCATCTAACAACATAATACTGTAATCTCACAATTATAGCAGTAATGTAAATTACGGTAGCATTGTTATTTCCAAGACATATTTTATGTCCTGTCTAAGTTCATGGTAGCCAATGAAAAATGTATGAGATGTCTTTGAATTTTATGAAGTTAATTCTATATATTCTGTGAGAGTTTTGTCACTATTGTTCATATATATACTTTTTTTCTGTAGCTCATATCTTTAGTTAGTCTTTAAGACATACTTCATCTCAACCTTACTAACCACAGTAAATCAGTGAGGCTGAACATTTGCTTGAAATCTTTTACAAACCATTATGTTTAGGCTTGTCTGCTTAAAGAAAAATCTTTCTTCTAACTTGGCGTGTCACCATTATTTTTAGGAAGCTTAGCTCAAGTTTGTTTTTAAGTCATTAACCAGTCAGCATGTGGCATAACAAATAACTAGCCTGTTGCGTTCACTTTCACACAAATTGTGGACCATGTCCACCATAGTTTATGGTTATAGAAAACAGCACAATACGTAATCTGTTCAATGAAACAATGTTAAGATTAACACTCACGAGTCACACTCTACTGAATTGGATTAAATCAGGAATACTTGGGGAAAATATGGCTACCTTTTATACATGTCGCATTGAATATTTTGAGCCTTCTGATTGGTTAACTCTTATTGGTGAACTATAAAATGAGTCAGTCTATTGCTGGTTCAACAGTATACAAAACAACATAAAAAAATACTTACACAAATTACCTTGGGGAACAGTATGAATCTGTTTCTACTACCATCAATGGGCTGAATGGATATTAATCTAGCAGGATTTGACTCTTTCGTTATAAAGGGCTTCATAATCAAACAGGGTTCTAATCAAATAGTCGTGCAGTGAAAGCACATCAGATTAAATGTTGATTTCTCCTGCAAAGGAGGATACAGATTTTAATCTTGTCAGACAGCCTGTAATCTTTAATAAGTTTCCTGAAATGAACAGGGTGGTAGACAAAGAACTGTTAAAAATAAATTGGGCATCTATTCAAATATGGGTAACCACTATAAATGATGTTGGCAATATGTTGGATTAAGAAAAACAGTTAAATTCTTTAGAGATATACATGTATATTTGAGCAGCAATCTTTCATTAAACATCTTTCATTAAACATCTTTCATTAAACATCTTTCAAATACATCTTTCATTAAACATCTTTCATTAAACATCTTTCATTAAACATCTTTCATTAAACATCTTTCATTAAACATCTTTCATTAAACATCTTTCATTATTAAACATCTTTCATTAAACATCTTTCATTAAACATCTTTCATTAAACATCTTTCATTAAACATCTTTCATTAAACATCTTTCATTAAACATCTTTCATTAAACATCTTTCATTAAACATCTTTCATTAAACATCTTTCATTAAACATCTTTCATTAAACATCTTTCATTAAACATCTTTCATTAAACATCTTTCATTAAACATCTTTCATTAAACATCTTTCATTAAACATCTTTCATTAAACATCTTTCATTAAACATCTTTCATTAAACATCTTTCAAATTAAACATCTTTCATTAAACATCTTTCATTAAACATCTTTCATTAAACATCTTTCATTAAACATCTTTCATTAAACATCTTTCATTAAACATCTTTCATTAAACATCTTTCATTAAACATCTTTCATTAAACATCTTTCATTAAACATCTTTCATTAAACATCTTTCATTAAACATCTTTCATTAAACATCTTTCATTAAACATCTTTCATTAAACATCATGAATAAAGAAAATTTTGTTTAGTTTTTTTAGTCTTATATTTTTCTATTTGGAAGTAGTGGAGTACATAAACTGTTCACATCATCCTTTGTGCCAAGCACTTTTGGCCACTTCCTTAGACATTTTCAAGGGGGTTTTGTTTTAGTGTTGTAATTTTCTTTTCAGTTTTTTTCTGTGTGACATTTGTGTGGTTTTGAATTTTAGGAGGAGCATTACTTCCAAGCATAGCTGTAATTGAAGTGGGCAACTTTTTATTTTCTTGGTGTATGAAGATTTCATTGAGGTCTGCATGTACTTCAATGTGACTTGTATTTTATTTACTCACAAATGTGCACAACAATCTGTGCAATATTCTACAGGAATAAACACATGTACAGAAAATTATGATTAATGTATATTTGGGCAGCAACTTTTCTTTTAAACATCTTTCATTAAATATAATGGAAAGGAAAATTTTGTTTAGTTTTTTCCAGTGTTCTTATATTTTTCTATTTGGTGGAAGTAGGGGAGTACATAAACTGTTCATATCGTCCTTTGTGCCAAGCACTTTTGGCCACTTTTTTAGCCATTATTAAATTATTCTTATGAAAGGTACACAAGTAATAAAAATACCACACAATGAAATATAAGCATATTTTATAGTAACCAGATGCACAATAAAATTTTCCTTGTTCATGATGTCGAATTGTGTGTGTGTGTGTGTGTATATAAAAACTAACTCGCTTCAGTACAGAGACCCTTTAAAAATTATCTTCTATATTCAGTCATAATGAAATTAATTCATAACTGAAATAGTGTTCTAAAAACATTAGCTCTGTTTGCCTAATCTATCTTGCTTGTGTTATAACAAACAGTGAACAAATTTTCATCAGTGTAGATTCAGTAAAATTCATTATATATACATAGTAGCTTGATGTTCAACAAAAATTGTTCATGCGTAGCTTATTAGTTGTTGGTTAGGAAAGTGATCAGGTGTAAAATTTTTATTTGTATTTTGTGGGTTGGTTGGTCAAAGGACAGGTTCTGAGTGGATTCTTAATTGGTAGTATTTGATGCACACTTTTAAGGTTAAATTCAACATGTGCTATTTGTTGGACTGTTGGTTGAAGCTGAACTGCCTAGTATAGTGGGTTGTCAGGTTCGTCAATTGAGATCATGGTGGTAGTTGATTCAGGGTAAGGTGTATTGGTTGCTGGAAGGTCTTTTAGATTTTGATTGAATCAGAGATCAAAGAACTGGATCATGGTGGTGAGGATGATGGATGCCTGGAATGGGTTTGAGGTAAAGCAGATTGGTTGCTGAGGTTATGGCAGTGATGAGATACTAGGTGCTGTAATTTTGAACAGGTAGAGGTTGTAAAATATAATGGCTTAGAATTGTTAATCTGAACACAGATCAAGCAGAAAATCTCTCTCCAATTCTGGTAAAATTGGAGATCAACAAATGGTATCACAATGGTGACAAACTAGAGAGAGGCTAGGAATGGGTTGAGCAGAATGTTTCTGTTGAATTCTGGTCGAATGTGGCATCAACAAGACTGGTTATGACAAGGGAGGCCTGAAGCTGTACGATGATGTCACAGAATTAGAAATCACAGTGGTCAGCATCTGTCAGCTACATTTTTATATAAAGAGTTGATGAGACTAGTGAATCTCAGGTGAAGTCACACTTGGGTATGCCAACAGAATTAATAGGAGCTTTCCTTTTGAGCCTCTCTTAATAACAAACAGTTTTATTTTTATTTACTTTTATGTATGTTATTAATCTTGTGATTGATCATTTTGTGTGGTTATAAAAATTCTGCTCCACCAGATTATGAAGCAGTGAAGTATCATTTTTACAATGTTCAGGCATTTTTCTCTAATCTCATGATCCCTAGGCTCATCATTTCTCTAGTAGAAATGTTTGTGACTGGCTATTGTATTTTATTGTGAGGATGCATCTTGTGAACTTGATGGATGCTTGGAACTCCTGTGCAGAAAAGAATGTTTTTTTTTCTTTCTGATATGTCCCAGAAAGGGATATATATCTGATTTGAGGTAGATAAGCAGTTTAGGCAAATGTAACCAGGTAGGACAATCTAGTATGTAGACATAATGGACGATATTTACCATATGCAGTATCCTGAGACGTAGGTGTTGTCAATAGACATAGATCTCTAGTCGAAGACCTGTAGACCTCTGATATAGATCTCTCTGCATCCTCATCTTTGTATTAATGGCTGACACCAGCCAATCACATTACTCTAAAGGGAAACTACAGAGTACGCATATTCATTCAGTCCTTGGTATGACCATAAACTGCATCTGACAGCAAGGCCTCAGAGGTTGTGAGGAGCATGGAACCACCTTTTAGTTGCCACTGTTCCCAGGTCCACCCTGATCTGGAGTGATAGCACCTGTTAGGGTCCCAGCTATGAGCAAATAGTTAAACCACAAACTGGGTTCAAAACACTATGCAACTATAAAAGTAGACATTTATAGAAAAATGTACATTTTTGAATGAAAAATATTACCAACAACACAGTTTTGAAAAAAAAAAATATTACCATAACACATTTTTGAAAGAAAAAAAAAAATTACCTGTAATACATTTTTAAATACAAAACTAGAAGACATTTTCAGTTTCTAAAATAAAAAAAATTTATCAAAATCTGACTAAATAAACCTCCTTACTATAACAGAACATTTTAAAAAATACTTTAAAACCCTACCTTTTGGCATTAAATAACCCGCAGATGTTGATATGCCATTAAACAAAACTCATATTCATTACATCACTTTCTTTGGACTCACATTTGGCTGACATACAGAAAGAGATCTCATCATTACGGTGTACAATATTAATTTTTATACCGGCAAACCTTTAAATTTTAGGTAGGTAGGTAGGTTTGCTATCATCCATTTTATACTCCTCAGTCTTTTGTACAGTTGTAGTGGTTTATCCTTTATTTCCTGTTCAAGATTGAGTTTTTTAACATTTCGTTCTTTCACTCCTGGTAACCCCTTGTGTCTTAGTGGCATTATTATCTTACTTGGAGTGAATTGATTAAAAAAAGAAAATAAAAACATAAGCTAACTATTTCTAAAAATATATTGTATGTCATGCACAAATGAGTTGAATCGTTTCAGCATTCTAACTTGGCAGTTATTCAAACAAAAGATGGTGTGAGATTTACTAATTATGACCAAAGGGTGGCCTCATATTTGAGCCTATAGTTGATCTAAACATGTAAGTTTGTCGTGTAAGGATGAGAAAAGCATTTTATGTAACAGATTTTTCGACATGATCTTTCATGTTATTGTACTCAATAGGTAATATAGATTAAACCTATCAAGCATTAATCAGTAGCATTTTTAAATGAAAATTCAATTCTGAAAAAAATTTTTTACCATACCCAACATTTCAGAAAGCAATTAATTCTATCTGTGCTTCAGTTGCTAAATTTGCTTAGAGCTCTGTGATTTTCTTCAAGCATTTGATTACAGAGATGAGGATGTACGTACATTAATAAATTAAATGTCGCAAACAGATGAATGAAATTTCCTTTCTATCCTGGCATGTAATCAAATCCTTGATCAGTTTGATTTCTCCAAAATCTTCTCATTTTCTACAGTTTTCTTCCAGAACCTCATTAGTATTAAAAGCAGATGTTAAAATTTGACTAAAGATGATACCAGCTTGTATATTGCATTTGATATTCATTTGCCTTACGGCCTATCACATTGAATACCCTGGTTCTTGCTCTATCACCAAAGTTAAACAATGTTGAGCCTGGTCAGTACTTAGATGGGTGACCGCTTGGGAATAACAGGTGCTCTAAGTGTATAGTGACGGATGTGCATTGTGGTGCAGTGGATATCGGCTTGGAAATAGAAATTGGTGAGCTGAGTTCGAATTCTAGTTGAATACCCTGCATTCACATAAGCACCGGTACCCTTGGGAAAGGTATTAATTTGTCTCTTCCCTCCAGTTATGGGTTAAATAAGGGTAGGACCCTGCCCTTAAAACAAATCCCAATGAATCTTGATACTTGAAAAGAAAAATGTATTACTAGACACAAAACTTATAAAAAAACAAATAGTTGAAAGAAAAAGGTATTACCAGTAATAGATAAAGTTTAGTTGGCAATAAATGACCCACCAAGGTTGATATGCCATAAAAACAAACCAACCAACCAAATGATATTTCTGTAAAATGAAACTTCAATTTAAATGCTGATTTCTTTGATTGAACTTAAGGAATTCTTAGTTCATTACTAAACATTAAACCGAAAACAATGCATCTTTCACACTGGATAGGTTGCTCTAGAGATATTTTTGTCTAACACTGAGATACTTCTTTTGTGCTATGTCCCTTCAAGATATTGGTCATCATGGCTCTCCACAATTTCCTTGTGACTTTCCTCTGTCTATTCTATAAATATTTTCACTGCTTCTGCTCTGAAAAGCTTCTTTCCCTGGTGCCGCAACTGCTTGAACTCACTTGTGCAACTAGATTGGCACCTAGGGCCCACTCTTTTACCATTAGAATAGTTAAATTTAACCGCCTCTTCTACTCAAACAGCTTTTTTTCTTGCATTTTCCACCTGTGGAACTGCCTTCCATTTGCATGCCTCCTTGATAGCTACAATCTCCAAAAGTTTAAATTCAACATGACTTCCCATCTTCTACCTTCCTAAATTGTGTCCACCTCCCATCCTTTCTTTGGCATACCTTGTTTTTTTTTCTCTCTCACTGTAACACCCTGCACACCAGTAGCTGTCTTTACCTTGTTTAGGATGAAATGATTATCAAAAAGCTCTTAGTAAATTTGGTATTATCTCTCCTAATCCATGTTCTCTCAACCATTTACACACGCTTGTTAAGCAGAGCTTTCCTTTGTCTATTTTTACTTCAGTCTATCCTGTGAGTATCAAATTTTCCAAGCCCTCTTTCTTCATTATGTGCCTTAAAAATTTCAATTGTCCCTTTGATATTAAGTTGGTTGTTTTGGTTTAGGGGCATATCAACCTGTAAGAGTTAGATGCAATTATATTTTTTGAAATAATAATTTTAGTAATAAGTTTTATTGATTCAACCACAAATGGAGAATCGATGGAATCATACCCTTTCCCCAAGGCTATTTGCATGTAAATGATTACAACAGATCCAAGTGAATCTAATCCCTCAGATTAACAATTCTAAGCTGTTATACCTCACACCATCTGCCCATTCAAAATTACAGCATCTGGTATTCCTAAGCAGGTAATACATTGCTTAACTTTGGTCATTGTATGAGAACCGGGATTTCAACAAGTAGCCATAAGCCTCTTGCATTAAATGTGTTCAACAAAGTCACAACATTAACCTGAAAATCTTCACTGATTCCTAAACTGCTGAGTCAAACTTTTACTCATGGATGGCATACATGTTAAACTCATTCAGAAATGTCTAAATTTTTATCTACATATTCCTTTTTTTTCAATAATTGCAAGATAATAAAGCCACCAAAATGCAAGTTGTTGGAAAAAGGGAACATTAAGGAAACATAACAAATGAACTGGAATTAAGCAAACCAAAATTGCTATTGCACTTAAATATTCTAAAATCAAAATTAATTTGAAAGCAAAAAGCTTAAAGTATTCCACAAGTGAGAAGCGTGAAACAAAAAAATATTAACAAGTAATTTATGGTTAGACATTATCACCAATCTAGTCGTATTCATAGTCTAGGTTGCAAAGCGGAATTGATAGGCTGTTTACTATTACAAATTAAATGGACACATCGATTTTAATAACCACAGGTTTTACAGTGATGATGGGTTAATAATAGTGAATTATAGTAACCCCCAAAAATGTGACAAATTAAGAAAAAAACTCCATTGGTTCTTTAAAAACTATGGTTTCAATGCGGAAGTCGAATGTAATTTAAAGATAGTCAATTATTTAGACATAACGCTAAATATTTTAAATGGAACTATATCACCTTTTACGCAAGAAAACTAAAAATTACTATATGTTAATACCAAATCTAATCACCCCACCCATATTGTGCGGGGTATTACTAAAAGTATTGCCAATAGATTGTCTAATAATTCTTCCAATAAAGTCATCTTTGACAATCATAAAAAATTATACCAGGAGGCACTACTTAAATGAGGACATATTGATAGTTTGGAGTATACAGATATTAAAAAAGCTAAAAGTAAAAATAGAAGTAAGAACATCATTTGGTTCAATCCTTCTTTTAATCTGGCTGTTAAAACTAAAATTGGCAAAATAGTTTTAGTTTATTAAAACAAAATTTTAATAAGGAAAATAAATTATACAAAATATTCAATAAAAATAACAAAACTAAGTTATTCGTGCATGCTGAATATAAGAAAAAAACATCAATGGATTTAATAAAGCTAAGTTTATGGAAAGTAGCAGTGGAGAGTGACAAGAAGGGACTACAAATAAACTTTAAGAAAACTAAGTGCATGGTCATCAGCAAAAGATACAATCCAAAATGCCAAATACAGGTGGAGAATAACAGAATCAAACAAGTACAAGAATTTAAGTGCCTAGGAAGTGTTCTAACAGGAGATGGAAAGTGCGACACGGAGATCCGAAGGCGAATCGGCATGGCAAAGGATGCGTTCCAGAGGATGAGCAAAATACTAACACACAGGAAAATCTCAATAGAAACGAAGAAAAGAGTGCTAGACTGCTACGTGATGTCAGTTCTTCAATACGGCTGTGAATGCTGGACAATATCATCGAAAATGAGGACAAAACTGGAAGCGGACGAAATGTGGTTCTACAGAAGGATGCTACGGACATCATGGACTGAGCATACAAGCAACGACAAGGTGTTAGAAAGAATGGCAACAAAAAGGAAATTGATGCTGAGCATCAGGAAGAGACAACTGAAGTTCCTGGGACATGCAATGAGGAAAGAGAGCCTGGAGAACCTGATACTGACTGGACAGATAGAAGGAAGGAGAGACAGAGGAAGGCAGCGGATAACATATTTGCAGGGACTGATCAGGTGGATGACGGAATGGGGGTTGCCAGGAGCAACAGGAGCAAACATACTAAGAGCCACAAGGGATAGGGAGACGTGGAGAGCCATGATCGCCTACGTCCTGAAGGGACAGGGCACATAGAAGAAGGTTATGGATAAAAATATTGTAGGTAAGACTACCTGTAATTGTAGAAATAAAAGCAACTGTCCTCGACAGGGCAAATGCCAACAAGATTGTGTCATTTACCAGGTTAAAGTTTATAAAGGCATTGAAGATCCTGAACCCAAAATATACATAGGTGCGACTCCAGACAGTTTTAAAAAATGATATTATAACCATACTAGTAGTTTTAAGAATGAAAAATATAAACACAACACTGCTCTGTCCACTTATGGTCAATTAAGCAAGAATTAAACAGACCCCATTTTAAAATGGGAAATATTAAAAAGGTGTACAAAGTACAAAGCAGGCCAGAAATTTTGCAGATTGTGTGGGGAAGAAAAACTAGCTATAGCGTCATTTGAACCCACATATAGTTTGTTGAATTCAAAATCTGAAATTCTAAATAAGTGTAGACATAGGAAGTCTTGGCTTTTAAATTAGAACGTAAATTTTCATTTTCATCATTGTCAATGGTATGTTTAGGTTGCAGTCTTTGCTAGTTGTCTTCTTTTTTTTTTCCCCCCATAATAAAATTTTTTCCACCCCATCGCCTTTGTTTTGGTCACATGGGTTATTGAGTTCCCTATATCTTTTTGTTATCAGTATCCTTTTTAGCGAACCTTCCCCGGTTTGTTGACTCTTTAAGTTATTTACTATATATATATATATATATATATATCAAAAGTCTTTTTCATTGTAAACTGAATTTTGAAGGCTAAATAAGTCCTCTGAGTAAATGGTATCATGGCTGAGACTAAGAACTACAATTATACCTACTTAGAGCCAAACCCGAAGCAAAAACAAAAAAAAAAAAAAAAGAAAGAAAGAAAGAATACAGACATACAGGCAGATAAACAGACACACACACACACAAGCATCTTGTCTTTTATATATATATATTATCAATTTTCTACACTATTCTAAGAACTGCAACCTTGAAACTTCTGAATATCATTTCTTATGTCTTTGTCTATGAGTGTATCAAATTTGATTAAAATCGAACCACTCCTATAACCCAATTTTTTCGATTATCGATATCTGATATTTATCGGGGGTACCTTGACACAAAACCTACCTAAGAACATTCGCAGTCACTTATAGTACAACTGTAAATTTTCAAGGAAAGTGGTTCAGCCGTTTCGGAGTCTATAGGTATTGGATACACAGACACACACAACGATTCATTTATAAATAAGTTTAGATATATGTTAATCCAAGCAAGTCAGTAAAGTCACAGATGCATGGGGTTACTGAGTGTAGGAGAGTTAGAAAACAGAAACATTAACAATTGAGAACAGAAGAGTATTCAGGAGGACAGTAGATAGCAATAGGCAATGCAGCTAAATTTTTGTAGATTAAAGTTGGCTGAAAGAATCAGGGTGGAATGGAGTTCCACACATAAGTGCAAGAAAAACAGCATGTAATTCACAATTAAGGTAAATTGGTGAGACCTTGTTACCAGTCAAGTAATGAACTTAAAATTAAAGAGTCTAGGTGTTGTAATGAAGAGCTGATCAAAGAATTACCATGAAAGTATTTATAGAAAATGCTAAGAGAAGCAATTACGGTGGTGAGAAAGTGACTGTAGCTTAGATGCCAGGTAAGAGTCGATGATATTGCTAATTGTTCTTTGGATTTTATCAAGTCACTCTAAACCATATATGGCAGCAATAATCTAAGCATGGATAAATACATTGAATACTGCTGTCACATCTGCCCCAGCTATTCATCTCAGCTCTTGACAGAATCCAAAAAAGAATTGGCAACATAATTCATCCTGACCTGTTAGCTCAACTTCAGACACTTTCCCACCAATATAATGTGGTTTCCCTCTGTCTCTTCTATATATACTTTCACGGCTTCTGCTTCAGTGAGCTTAGCTCTCTAGTGCACGAATTTACTTGAACTACTAAAATAGCAACCCTTTTACAGTGAAAGCAATCAAATGTAACAGCAACTTCTACTCTAGCAGCTTTTCTCACACTTCTTGCCTGTGCAACTCCCTGACAGCTACAATCTCCAAGAATTTAAATGCAATATCAATTACCATCTCTTATCTCCTTGACTTGCATCCTTTCCCTGACAACCCTTGTATCATGCTATACCCACTTTCCACTATACTCTCTCCCAGCTCTCTTCACACTAGTGTTATCTTTCTCTTACCAATTCTGACAACTCTTGTAACCTGTTCCTCTTTCATCACTCTCCTCTTATATAACCCCCTGTGCATCAGTGGCAGTACTACCTCACTTGGGGTGAAATGATTATAAAAAATGGTATACTCATAGATAATAACATACCCTGAGAGAAAAAAACTCAGGCATGGCATAGTGAACCACCCTTTCTGGCAGCTGATTCGGCAATACTTTAATTTAAAACCAAACTTGCACAGGGAGACAAACTTGCATTTATGAGAAGAATTTTAATTGATCAATTCTGTGATTCATTTTTTAAAAGTGCCTTAAGCCTTCTGAATTATGCTTTGAACTGTCTGCGCATAAATCTACCAAGATAGTTAAAGTTAAAAATCCACACCTGCTTAAATCGAGAAGATTTAATCTGAACTTATCAAGAAATAATGCAGAGTCAAGATTACATTTTAAGAATACTGTGGAATAAGGAAACTTGAACTTTGCGGAATGACTTCGAGTTTTTTTTTTAATTTTGATATTTAAGTAATATGCTTGGTTCAAGATTACTAACAGACTTGATTTATCTTGAACTTTTTATTGAAAAACCCAGTGGAATCGAACATCCTATGCTAATTAGTTAAGGAATTGGCATAATTGAATATAGTTATTTGCTCAAGTTAGTCTGGTATAAAGCCACAAATTTTGATCACTCTTAAGTGGACTCAGTACAATAGAAATCCAAGTCTGTTCATTAGACATAGGCTCGAAACGAATTTGGGTTTAGTTAAATTTGTTGTATTCACTTACATGCAAATACTCTTGAGAAAGGGTGTTAAGATCTTCAAAGGATAGGGAGATGTGGAAAGCCATGATTGCCTATGTTCTAGAGGGACACAGCACATAGTTGATTGGTTGTTTTGTTTTTATGGTATATCAACCTCAACGGGTCATTTATTGCCAACTAAATTTTTATTTATTTATTGCTGATAATACCTTATTCTTTCAACAATTTGTTGTTTATATAAGTTTTGTGTCTAGTTATACTTTTTTTTATTTGAGTGTCAAGATTAATTTAGATTTGTTTTTAAGGGCAGGGTCCCCAAGTCCTGCCCTGTTATTTAACCCATAACTGGAGGGAAGGGATGGATTAATACCTTTCCCAAGGGTACCAGTGCTTAAGTGAATGCAGGGTATTCAACTGGAACTTGAACTCGGCTCACTGATTTCTTTTCCCGAGCCGATATCTACTGCACCACAATGCATATCCGTCAATAAACACTTACAGCACCTGGTATTCCCAAGTGGTCCCCCATCTAAGTATTGACTAGGTTCAATGTTGCTTAACTTCGGTGATCGAGCGAGAACCGGTATTTTCAACATGATATGGCCATAAGCCCACAGAAGCATGTGACTCTTCATAGATGATGCCAAAGTGGACTTTGCACTTAGTGTCTATCAAAGAAGATACCTGCACAGTTGGTTAACTTGAGGTGACTTCTAGCCATCAAGTGCAGATGTGCACTTAACCTGATATCAGTGGCTGCTTTCAAAATAAACATGTGATCAACCCAGCTGCACCTAGTATGTGCACAATGGAAAAACAATATGTCAGTGGTTGTTATTAAGAACATTAGGCCAGCATTAATTCTAATCTTGGAAAACCTAACTGCTGGCTAAAAGGTACATGCTTCACAAGTCTGTAGAAGGTGTCAGCTGTATTCCCTATCTTGAAGAATTCAGGTGAGTGCTCAACCCTGTGGCAATATCTATCAGCATGTTTAGTGCTATCAGCAATCTCTTTGAATTTATTTTCAACATGAAAGTTGTTGATCACCTCCCCAGAAATAAGCTCTTGTTAAAAATATGAATTTTGCTCTTTCAATTCTACAACTGATGCCGAAATGAATTTTAGACTTAGATCCAATGAGGCACTCAACAAATGTCTCTCAACCTTTTTTAATTAATGGCACACCTAAGAGCCAATAAAAATATCATGGTACATTTTATCAATTTTTAAAGGATATATATTTTAATGTTATGAAATAAAACCATAGATTGAAAGAAAAAAACATTTAAAAAATATGAACTTGCTTTATTTCAATGTTTCTATTCAACTGCTTGTGTTGCTTATTCAGTGTGAAATCTGTGCTTGGTGTATTTTCATGATTGCTTTAATGTTTGGTTGAATGTCCAATAAACAGACTTGTTTCTTTAGTTGAGTATAGTCTTTTTTGATTTTTACTTTCATATTGGTTTGAGAAGTGTAATTCACAGAAATACAAAATTGCAATAAAACTGGTAAAACTTACTTAGCTTATGTTGGATATTCCTTTTGTATTGCAATCCAAAATGTACCAATGGATACTGTCAAATCTTTCATTTTGAGCCCTTGATGACTAGATATGGTAGCCAATTGTTCTTTATATAACTTAAGTCTAATATTAGTAACCTTTATGAAGGGATTTTGAATCCACTCATGCTTTTCCATGACAATATTTTGTGGCATTCTTAAGAGGGTAACGTGACATACTAGTATGCCATGGCATGGCAGTTGAGAATCACTGCTCTAGACAATGAATTCGTGATGAAGGTAATCACCTTAGATATATCAAAGACCGTTGACAAGGTGTGGCTACAAAAACTCTCCGGCAATGGAATCTATGAAAGGTCTCAAAATTCTCAAGTTCTTTCTAACAGAAGGTAATTATTAATAACCAATCTTCTGAAACCTATTTTATCAATGCAGGTACTTACCAAGTATCTTCCTGTTCCTCCCCTCTTTTTACTTCACATTAACAATTCACCCAAAAACATACTCCGATAATTTTCAAATATATATGTAGATGCTTCTGTTGAATTGTGAGATTGCTTACATGCCAAAATTGCTGTGTTTTTTTCCTAGTAGTTTACAGCTTAAATATTTTGGAAGCAGGTTTTTATTGTTAAGTGGTTAAGACATAAATCTAAACTTATTTATAAATGGAACTTTGTGTGTGTTACCTATAGACTCCAAAATGACTGAAGCAATTTTCTTGAAAATTTACACAGTTGTACTATAAGCGTCTGCAAGTGTTTTTAGCTGGGTTTTGTGTCGAGGTACCCACGATCAATATTGAAAATCGATAATCGAAAAAAATCGGATTACAGAAGGAGTGGTCTGATTTTAATCAAATTTGATACACTCAAAGACATAAGAAATGATATTCAGAAGTTTCAAGGTTGCAGTTCTTACAATAGTGCAGAAAATTGATAATATATATATAAAAAAGGCAAGATGTTTGCTCTTGTGTGTTTATCTGCCTGTATGTCTGCATTTTTTCAGCCTTTTTTATTTTAGTTTTTGCATCGGGTTTGGCTCTAAGTAGGTATAATTAATTATAGTTCTCAGTCATGATACCATTTACTCAGAGGACTTATTTAGCCTTCAAAATTCAGTTTACGACGAAGAAACTTATTTGATATCGATACCAGGAAATCAAAATTTGACTTACATCCATTCATTTTTCTTTCAGTATACGGTTTCATTTTAACTGAAAACAACTATTACTTTTTCATCTTTTGTGCCAATGTCCAAAGAGTCTGAGTTCCAGCACCATGGATTAGTTTTAAAGCTTTCATTACACCCCAGCAATGCCGGGCTATACTGCAAGTACAGCATAAATAGGAATGTTACAGAGAAGTTTGTCACTTAACAGAACTATGATGACTTTAAAGCTTTGTGTAGGCACCATTGTGATGTCTTCAATTCTGAGGGCTTTTTTTTAAAACTCTGAGGTATGAGGACATCACAATGGTGCTTTCACAAAACCTTGAAGTCACAATAATTCTGTTCAGTTAAGTGACAAACTTCTCCACATTAATCCTATGCTAAAGATATAACAATATGGATGCATCTCTCAAAATCTAGATGACTAGAGTCTGAAAGCTGATCCCTTCTCTGATCTAGCTTTAACAACTCAAAAAACTGGCTTGTCATATTCAATACCTCCAAAACAAAACTAGTAATTTTCCATCATCAAGCAGACCCAGTGATGATGAATGGTTATTATCTCAAGTAGGTTTCACTTCAGACAAGCAGAAATCCGAGATACAGATTCATCGCTAAAGATGCTGTTAAAATAGTCACTTCCTTGCACCATTCTAATAAGTCCCTGATTCCTCCTGGTGTGTTCTCTCCTTAAAAGAACCAGATAAAATAAAAAAATGGAGTACTGTTGATCTGGAGCTACCAAGACTTCAATTTACAGCCTTGAGTATTGGGGAAAAAAAAAAAATTTATATAACCTTGTGGATCATGAATTATTTTCTGCTCAAACTCTTTCCTACAGGTTAAGCATAAGCCTCTCATTACTCTTTCCATGTTAAAGGAGCTACATTCATGAGTTCCACTAGTTCTGCTTTTCACAAGTAAGGCCTAACATACCAAGATGAATGATCCTCCATTCCTTTCTAGTTTATTAGTAAGAAGGAAGCTCTAACTGAACAGCTTCTTTCCAAGAATTGCTACTTCGTGGAACAGACTCCTGAGAGGAAGCATCCTGGATCACTACAATCTTAACCACTTCAATCTAGATCCAACCATTATCTTTCCTACATATCCTCATAATCTGCTCTTTGTACCTCTTCCCCTTATTTAGTAAACCGCTACCTTGAGTAGCTCTTGGGACCACACACACAGTGGAGCATAGACCATTGATCCCTTGCCATCAACAAGAGGTCATTGTTGCTTCTGTAACTTGTCTTTTTACAGATAGGAGTGTTGACCCTATGCAAACTTTTTATCCTCTGTGTAAGGTAGACTGGTTGCCAAGCAAAGCTATTGAACCCAATCTGTCTTGCTATTTAACCTATAGCTAGAGGGGAAAAAAGATGATTAATTAATTTGTCTCATTTTCCACTTTCCAGATATTTTAACTACTGTCTTTGCATCCCCAATATGTAACTTGCATCTTGGGCATTTTCTCTTGCTGATATTTTGTTTTCTTGGGGTTAGTCCTTTCTTCTATGATAGACTAAAAGAAAAAGGCTGAACTATGATTTAATATCTGATCTGTTTTACAATTATATGACATATATGACAATGAAAGTGGAACAATTTCTATCCAGGTGAAATTTGAGGCATGGTTGATCTGGATCTACAGAAGGATGCTGTGAAAATACATGCACTGATCATGTGAACAATATGGATGTTTCAAGGAAAAAAAGAAAAACAAAAACAGAACACATACTTAGAATCAGATTTGACATTTTCAGGACATATAATGAGGAATATATCTGTGACCGTCAAATTTCCTTGATCCTCTTTCCTCATTATGTCACCTAGAAATGTTAGTCCTGGATATGGCAATAAACTACTTTCAGCAGCAAGATCTTTGATACCTTGACCTGGGGTGGTAGTACCTGTTAGGGTCCCAGCTATAGGCAAATAGTGAACTCACAAATGAAAAAAATTTCATGAATGATTAGAAGATACATTTTTAGAGTAAAAATACCAGCAATACATTTTTATACAAAAATACCAATACACGTTTATAGAAAAATTACCAACATTATATTTTATCTGGAGTTCAACATGTAATTGTTCAAAATATTTATATTTTGGAATTAATCTATGGATGTTGATATGCCCTTAAATAAAATCAACTAATCAACCCCAAAAATTCCTGTCTTTTTTTGATTATATATATATATATATATATATATATATATATATATATACACACATACATACACAAGACAAGAACCACAACCAAAATTTGTATTGATTTTCATATTTTCTTTTTAATGAAGAACAGCTCTTTTCAAGTCTTGAGAAGGTAGAACCTTCAGAGACTTGAGCATGATCTTATGTTCAATAAAAGTTAATACTTATCCAATGAGAATCTCATCAATCACTTTCAATTTTGATTGCTTGTCTTCTCTGACAGTACAAATAATAGGTAGTCAACTGGAGCTGAAATTAGTGCAAGCCCATTATTACTCTATTGCCACAGAAGGCGATAGTTATTTTCCAAATAACATATTGTATTACTAATTGGATGCATCTATCTTGCCAGACTTTGTCTCTTTGAATCTGTGGTGTCATTATGTGATGAGATATTGGTTAGTGCCAGCAGGGGTAGAGTCTGGCTCTTGTCCGTATTGTATTGCTAGGATATCTAATGAGTAACTGATATAATTACAAACTGTATCACATAGCTCTTGAGTATTGTATTCAAATTGCTTAACATGATTTCTCATTGGTCTATTTTGCAAAGGTATGATATGAATTGGCACACAGTGTTATCTCAAAAATAAGACAAATGAACTCAAATCCAATTCTGTTTGTTAAATGACTTTAATTTGATGGATCTTTTAATAATAGTAAATTATTGGTCATGACTATCTTGGTCAATAATTAAGGTACAGATATTAAGTGAACATTAAGTCTGGCACAAGATCATGTGTATATATGGAGACAGAGAATTGAGTTTATAACAGTAGTAAGTCTGCATTCTTTACTAGTATATATTAAGCTTATCCTAGAGTGGCATAAGGTCAAAATTATGGATACATTCAGTGGTGACTAGACTCCCCACAGTACTGTCTCTCAGATAACATTGCAAACCATTTCTCAATGGTGATTTATGTTTCACTAGTATCTACTAAATTTAGATTTGTCTGGCAGAAGGTTAACATATTCAAAGATGACTACTTATTACAGTAGTACAAAATATTTCTAGAATAATTAAAATCTAATCTAGAAATTAAGCAAGAACCTTAAAGATTGTCAGTTTTTCCTTATTTTGTCATTCAGTTACAGATGTATTATATGATAATTTTATATATATATATATATATATAATTGTGACAAGGTGAACTCTTCAATGTATAAGAGTTCGCTCCCTTGTATTAGTTATCTTGGTATGTATCCAATATGGATAAAAAAACAAAGTAACTCTCAACTCGTGTCTTTATTAAATAATTTATGTTCAACCCACTATAAAACATTACAATAATTTAAACTTATTTAACTTTGTGTGTGTGACTGTTACCTATAGGATCCGAAACCGCTGAACCGATTTTCTTGAAAATTTACACAGTTGTACTATAAGCGTCTGCGAGTGTTCTTAGCTAGGTTTTGTGTCTAGGTAGCCCTCAATAAATATCAAAAATCTATAATCGAAAAAATTAGGTTATAGAAGGAGTGGTCCAATTTGAATCAAATTTGATACGCTCATAGACAAAGACATAAGAAATGATATTCAGAAGTTTCAAGGTTGCAGTTCTTACAATAGTGCAGAAAATCGATAATATATATATATATATATATAAAAATGGCAAGATGTTTGTGTGTGTATCTGTTTATCTGTCTGTATGTCCTTTATACAAATCCATAATTTTTATCCAATTCTTACCAAACTTCACACAAATATTCTTTAGGCTGAGCTCCAGGACCATGGATTAGTTTTAAAGCTTTCATTACACCCAAGCAATGCCAGGCTATACTGCTAGCATATATACAAAATTAAGCAGCTGCACATACAACATTTTAAAGAAGTCAACTCCACAAAAGCAATGCAACATCTGTAGACCCACTCACATACAAAAATATTAAATTATGCCAAGTGCCAAATAATAAAACGGACAGAACAGCAGATTGAAAAAATCTGAGGAGTGAGGACATAAGAGTGTCTTTGCAAAACTTCAAAGCCAGCATGACTAGTTAAGTGACAAACTTCTCCACATTAATCCTATTAATGCTCTCTTGATATCAAGCACTTTACAATGAAAAGCCTGCATGCCAGGGTATATTTTCAACAATTAACCATTGATTAAAAAACAAACTTGCCACTATGCATCAACTTGTGTTCATGAATATAGTGTTTGTGTGTGAGATATTTGTTATATATCACTTGTCCATGCAGTTTACCTTGAACTTGTTAAAAAGATCCAATGAAAATTCAGCAATATTATTGATCCTGATCTGGCAGATTAGCTTCAGTTACTTACCCCATAAGGTTGCGTATTTTTTTTTTATAAATACTTTCATGTTGATTATTTAGATGATCTCTTTGATCTTGTACCTGTGTTGTGGTACAGTGGATCGGAACAAGAAACTGGGGAGCCAAGTCTGAATTCCAGTTGAATCCATTGCATTCACTTATGCGCAAATACCCTTGGGAAAGGTATTAATATGTCTATTCCTTCCAGTTATGGGTCAAATAACAGGACAGATTGGGTTCTATAGCCTTGGCTGGCAACCAGTCTACCACAGAAAGTAATGGCAACCTACTGCGGGATAATCTTCTGCCCAGTCAGTCATGTCTCTCTTGAGACATGATTGCCCAAGCATGTATCACGTATGGCATTTAACTGACTGACTGCATTTATTAAGAGTGATTTCACATTAATTCATTTGACTCAGTTTACTTGTCATTCATTCTATGTTTCAGATATTTTGATCTCATGACCTTCCTTTGTTTTTTTGTAACATTTGGTAATATTTCACAAAACCTGGGCATAATCCTTTGATTTTCAGGCTTATGCTTTGTTAATCTGACACTTCACCTCATTTGACTCAGCAATGTTTTTTTTAATAACATTTCAAATATTCTGAGATCTGGTCTTATTTGTTGTACAGAATATACTTTTGTTCTGATATCTGTCATATCTTGTTCTTTGTCCAAAATTTTAGAAGTCATTTTTTTTTCCTCTTTGAGGAAGGTCACATATCAATATGGCCAATATACAGTGATAAAAGTTGAGGAAATTGATTTAAATAAATCTAAGATTAATATTCTTCAGTCTTTGAGACTGAATGTGGGTTTAAATGTTCAGCTACAAAGCTTCTGTTTTTTGGGTAAATGTCAGATTGAATCTGGAACTAATGTCTTTTTTGTTTTGATAGAATCAAGTATTAAATGTAGAAAGAGTTCTTCTACAAAAAGTTTGTCGGTCAAGTAAAATAGATCAAATTGATCTCAATGTCAAATGCTGGAAATGCTGAATAAAGAAATCATTGCATCTTTGATAAAATATGACTGAATATGGGACTTAATTAGTTTAGGTTGAACCCACTATCAAATTTAAAGTGTTCTTTCAGTAGTTTGTTTCTTGGATGATGTTTGTCTTAATTTGGAATTAATTTTTAGTTCTGTTCAGATTGAAACCAGTATGAAATTCAGAAAGAATTGACAAACAGTTTCTATCTTAGGTAAAATGTTTAACTGCATATGAGACTAATTTTAGTAATTCTTTGTCCAAACTGTAGGCAGGAGCAAATTCAGAAATATTTGATAAGCTAATAATTTGTATTTTGGGTAAAGGTTTTCTTGAATCTGAGACTAATTTTTAGTAGTTCTTTTGTTTAAACTGAAGATCGGACAAAATTTAGAAAGAGTTGATTAATATAGTTTGTAATTTAATGTGTGCCAAGATAAAATAGCAATGCTTATTGAACACTACTTCCTCTCAAGTGTTTATTCTGTCATAAACAGTTTATATTAAGTGATCCTCCTCACTTTGTATTTTTTAAGCTCATGTTTTTTAAGACACTAAGACTCTCCAAAGAAAATCTTCAGTTATTTGTTTTAGGAATTATATGCAGATGCACTATTTACTTATCATTGGCATCAGTACCTGAAATACAAATATTTCACTTTGATTTATGATAGATTACTATTCTGCTTGTTCCTTTTTTAGTACATAGGTTAAATCCTGTGGATGTAATAAATGGTGGTTCAGAATTTTAAAAAATCATAGCTGAGTTCATTACATTCATGTTTCAAAAATTAAATCAGAAGCTTGTCCAGGATCTCTAGTCTTTTATTCCTTACTCTTACGTCTTTCTTCCTCTCACAATTTTTCTTGTTCGAAACAAACTCACATCTCCTCCTCCTCCTTCATTCAAACCATAATTCGCTTGCATATAAATACTCTTGAGAAAGAAATGACTCTCTCATCCCAGTTGAGTCAATAACAAAAAAGACTTTCACCTTGGTTGGAACCAGTCTATTACCTGTCAAATAAGGGGCTCAGCTCAAAAGTCTTGAGTTTAGTTGGATTGGCAGAAGCCTGAAAAATACCAGACTGCAATACTCAAAATATTGTTGTGTTCCTAACAGTTAATCTGTGAATGAGTGTGAATGCAAATAATATAAATAAGCAATTTTTGTTTACATGTCAATTTTTCTTTGTCATTCAGTTACATGTATCATATGATAATTTATATATATATATATATATATATATATATATATATATATATATATAAAATTAAGAAGCTACACATACTAAAACACTTTAAAGAAGTCAACTCCACAAAAGCAATGAAACATCTGTAGACCCACTCACATACAAAAATATTAAATTATGCCAAGTGCCATATAATAAAATGGACAGAACAGCAGATTGAAAAAAGCTGAGGAGTGAGGACATAAGAGTGTCTTTGCAAAACTTCAAAGCCAGCATGACTCTAGTTAAGTGACAAACTTCTCCACATTAATCCTATTAATGCTCTCTTCATTCAAACCATAGTTCACTTGCATATAAATACTCTTGAGAAATGAATGACTCTCTCTCTCTCTCTTGTCCCAGTTGAGTAAATAACAGGAAAGACTATAGCCTTGGTTGGAACCAGTCTGGCAGAAGGAAAACTGAATTCAAATGAGCATAAATACAGTTGAGCACTATGAAGCTTTCTTTTATTATTATTATTATTATTTAATAATTTCATCTCAAGGCACTAATACTACTAAATGAAAGGGTTACTGAGTGTGAGGGGAATCTGAGAAAACAAAAATTAAGGAGAAATACAATAAGAGAATTAAGGCTGATAATGATTGATACTAAATATAAATTTTTAAAGTTAAGAAAGAAACCAGATTTTCACAATTAAGAAGTTAAAGAAACTTAACAGAACTTAGATACATCTCGCCATTTCAACTGTGAAATGAGATCTCGTACTGCGCTTAAATTTATAATGTCTAGATACCAAAGTGAAAAATTTATCTGAACAGTTACCATGAAAATATTTATAGAAAAGGTATAGGGAAATTATGTTACCATGGTGGGAGAGTTAATGAAGGCAAGATGCCAGGTCAGGACCATTAGAATTACAATACTGAAAGGATAATTTTTTTCATTCCCCTCCCCAAATAAGGTAATAAAGCCACTAAGATGCAAGGAGTAAATGAAGGTTAGAGAATATGAAAAATACTATTAAAGAGAGAGTGAACAAAACAAATTTAGAAAATAGCAGCAAACAAATGAAGACTGAAAATAATAATTGTATTAAATTTTAAAGATCAAAGTTGACTGGAAAGTATAAAGGCCAAAGAGTGAGTAAAAACATTTTTATTTTGCAAAAAAAATGTCTTCCAGAAGTAATCTTGCAAATAGTTGCATCAGGGTCTGGATGCTGGCATTCTTTAATTAGGTAATGGTGGAGGCAGTAGTGTGCAGATGATGTGACAGCCTCGGTCATCCATACCACGTGGACATCCAATTAAAGAGTGAAATAAAATATTAGTTTTTTTTTTTTAATTTTAAATTGTTAAATTTGTGATAAAAGCAACCTACAGCCCCATAAGCTGGTTTGAATGTGGGTCTGTATTTTGTGAGGTGAGACTGAAGTTGGCCCCTATCATCACCAAATCTCTGAAGGTCACTGTGCAGAGACTTGCAAAAAGAATTAAAATTGCTGTGTACAGTGTCATGTATAAATTGTTGCCATTTTATGTTTTTAATTTTGCACGTCCATGCTGTTTGTTTTTTATTTTGTCAAATGTATAGTATAAAAGAACCAACCAGGCACTGTCTGTGAGGGAAAGAGCACCATAATGTAATTCACTTCACAAAAAATTTAGAAAATGCTTTATTGTTTGGCATTAATGACAGAAGCTCCAATACAAACATTTCATTGGTGGGGTGTCTGGTTAGTTCATTTCACACTTGGTAAATGTATTTTCTTTTCTTCCCTTGTTAGCTATGGTTTAAAATAACAGAACAGATTGGGCTCTAGCTTTGGGTGCCAACTAGTTTGGGAGAATGAAATTTGCCAGACTGCTGTTGAGCAAAACATGAATTTGTGAGTGATCTCTTGTACTTGACATTTAGCCATGGCGCAAGACAGGATAGTCACTTAGCAACATATCATAGGATGCCACCCTTATTAGGATCCACCTTCCCAGGTTTCTGTGACCTGCATGTAAGGTTCCAGATATTTAACAGCACAATTCCCTTCCATACACTTGCTTCCTTGACAGCTACTATCTCCTGGAGTTTAAATGTAAGGTCAATAGACACCTAACACACTAACTCGCACCCATTCTCTCAAACACTCTTCCCATCCACCCAACCCTCATCCTCGGTATCCTTACCCGTCTATCACCCACCTTCTGACATTTCCTATATCTAACCTCTCTTTCATCACTTTCCCCTATGTAACCCCCTGCGCAATAGTGGCAGTGGAATGCCTTGCTTGGGGTGAAATTATTGATTAAAAAAAAAGATTTTAAATAAAACATAAAAATGGTTACTTTGTGAAGGAAAAGTAAAAGCAGATGATCAGTTGAAATGTTTTGTATATTCCTAGAAATATGCAATGATAACTGTTCAATTTCCCTTGTGAAGTTTGCAGTGCTGTATGAAAAAGGTGGGCAAACTTGCTTTATGATGGCCAGCCTGATGTGTTCATGAGTGCATAGACAAAAGCTTAGTTGGCAGATGCTGGTTAATTTTAATGTGTGTGTGTGTGTGTGTGAACAAAAGCTTAACCAGCACTTGCTGGCTGTCATCTCTTCGATTCTGTACATGTGGGTGGCTGTGTATGCAAATGTAGATCAAACTGTTTTCTGAAATTTTGAACATCTAGAAGCAGTAAGCTTTTATTTTCTATCCATAAAGGGATTCAAAATCTAATTTCACATAGAGGTGTGAACTTTGGGAATACAAGGTTTTCATTAGTTTGATAATAATTTTACACTGGCTTGCAAAAATCTTTTCAATTTGTGGGAGTGGTGAAAAAAATTATTTTTCAAATGGTTAAAAAAAATAACATGTTGGTTCTACAACTATATTTTGTTGGTATTTGCTCTAATAATTAATGCTGATCCAAAAAACTTCCTGATTGGATTTTATTGGTTGAAAAATAGATATAGAATTGAATTGCTATACGCTAATCAGATTCTGATCTTGATTCAGTATCATGATGGTTAAGTGTTCTAACAGAAGATGGAAAGTGCGACACTGAGATCCGAAGGTGAATTGGCATGGCGAAAGAAGCATTCCAGAAGTTGAATAAAGTATTAAGAAACAGGACAATTTCACTAGTAACAAAGAGGAGAGTACTGGATTGCTATGTGATGTCGATTCTTCAATATGGCAGTGAATGTTGGACAATGTTTTTGAAGCTGAAGGAAAAACTTGAAGTAGCTGAAATGTGGTTCTACAGAAGGATACTGCGGATATCATGGACCAAGCATGTGAGCAATGATGAGGTTTTGGAAATGATGGAAACAGAAAGGAAATTAATACAGAGCATCAGGAAGAGACAGCTGAAGTTCCTGGGACATGCAATGAGGAAGGAGGGCTTGGAGAACCTGATACTAACAGGCCAGATAGAGGGAAAAAGAGATGAGAAAGCAACGGATAACATATTTGAAAGACCTAATCAGGTGGATGATGGAATAAGGGTTGCATGGTGTAACAGGAGGTGTGCTAAGAGCCATCAGGGATAAGGAGACATGGAGAGCCATGATCGCCTACGTCGTGAAGGAACAGAGCGCATAGAAGAAAATATATTTAACTATTATATATTTTTGAAAGTGTTTCTTTATCCAACAACATTTCTTAATGCTGTAAACATTGTTCTTATTAGATACAAAACTGAAGCTAGTAGATAGATTCACAGAAATCTTGACTAGAAACATGTTTTTGTTAAATAGGTAATTCAGACCGTGATTTGTCAGGTTGTTCTCAGTGGACAAACTGGTGAAGGTACACCTTGTTACAAAATGTGCTTTCCTTGATGGAAGAGGGTGTAGAGGGGGCTAAGAAGTCCCTCAAACAAATAATAAAAAGAAAAATGCACTACAAATAAAGTAAAATAAACTTTTGTTTATTTTCGTAAAAAAATAAATTTTTTTTTTGTACAAAATATGAGATTATCTGTACAACTGAAAAAAAAAAAAGAAAGGAACTGGGAATGTGATAGGGAAAGGTAGGACGATGTGTAGCGAGCGAGATGAGAGAAAGAGAGGGTGAAACAATGTTCACTGATACGGATTCTGCCTGTTGTGTGAACTGCTGGATTCTCTCTGTGTGTATGCTCGAATCTGTCTGCGTGCCCTTTGATGTCAGCTTGTCGCTGGTCCTCCTCTGGTCTGATGAGAGTTTCTCCCTTATATCTGAGTGGTGAGGCTCCGGGGAGATTGAAAAAATAAGTTTCTTATGTCGAGCCCATATTGGTCAATAAATCATATTCCGAACTTTTGGGTGCGCCGTCCTTGTTTTTGACCCCACAGAGTATGGAAAGGGGTGAATTCCCGCGCAATTGTATTTTTTAGATACACGTGTGAATTAATTTTTATTGCGCGTGCGTGTGTGTGCGTGTGGAAAATAAAATAAACAGCACAAGGGTTATACAGTTTCAATTCCTGTCAGGCACGATTTTTCTGTGGTAGAATTTCTCATTTTAAACTTGTTTTTATTTATTTACCTATTTAATAAAATGAAAAAAACAGAGATAGTAACTCAAGCACACATACTCACTGAAAGTATGCTCATTGTAATTATATAGACATACAGGGTGTCCATTGTCCACTTTAAAAAATTTATTTTTAATTGTATTTGTGATAGAAATAATCTGTAAAAAATGTTATAAAGTTCAATGTACCTAGTTTTAAGTATAGTTATTGAATAATTCTTTACCACAAAATTTGCAACAATTTTTAGATAAGTAAACAGATGGATTGGAAGGGGTGGACCATTTTATTGGCCTCCACGTTTGCCAGATTTGACTATTAGATTTGTTTTTATGGGACTTGTGGAAACAATTGTGTATACAACCAAACCAAGTTCATTAGAAAATTTGAAAGCTAAAATAACTAATGTGATTTCAGGCATTATTGGAAATCAGTTGGCAGATGTTTTCTGTGAACTGTAAAATTCTATTACCCTTTGTATTGCTTATGATGGAAGACTTGTGGAAACTTAAATAAAATTTCAATAAAATCTTAAAAATATAGATTTACTTTTTTCTAATCCTTTTTACAAATTATTTCTACTGCGAATACAAAAAGTTTTCAATTTTTTTAAAAGTACACACAAACTTTATGGACACTGTGTGTGTGTGTGTGTGTGTGGAGAGAGATTAATCACCAAGTTGAGCAGTGTTATTTCATGCTAATTTCAGTTTCATTAAGGCATTATTGTAATGCCTTCTTGCTTCGGGGTCAATTGCTTCTGCTACTGTTTCCCAATAAAGGAATTAACCACTAACAAATCCTCTGCCACTTTAAGCATGTGTAAGTATTAGGAGATGGAAAGTGCAACACGGAGATCCGAAGGCGAATTGGCATGGCAAAGGACGCATTCCAGAAGATGAGCAAAATACTAACACACAGGAAAATCTCAATAGAAACGAAGAAAAGAGTTCTAGACTGCTACGTGATGTCAGTTCTTCAATACGGCTGTGAATGCTGGACAATATCATAGAAAATGAGGACAAAACTGGAAGCGGACGAAATGTGGTTCTACAGAAGGATGCTACGGACATCGTGGACTGAGCATAGAAGCAACGACAAGGTCTTAGAAAGAATGGCAACAAAAAGGAAATTGATGCTGAGCATCAGGAAGAGACAACTGAAGTTCCTGGGACATGCAATGAGGAAGGAGAGCCTGGAGAACCTGATACTGACTGGACAGATAGAAGGAAGGAGAGACAGAGGAAGGCAGCGGATAACATATTTGCAGGGCCTGATCAGGTAGATGACAGAACGGGGGTTGCCAGGAGCAAACATACTAAGAGCCACAAGGGATAGGGAGACGTGGAGAGCCATGATCGCCTACGTCCTGAAGGGACAGGGCACATAGAAGAAGAAGAAGTATATACTTGCTTAATTGCTTTATATTGGGTTGACCTTCTTGCCATTTTTAGACTGATTTTTTTTTCTGTCAGTATGTATGCCTGTTAAATTTTTTAAATCATAATGAATATTTTGTGTCCATATGTGTATGCACATTTTTTTTTTTTTTTTTAAGTATTCTTTTGTAGGTTTTTTGAGTGATATTTTTTTTTTATGATTGTTGGATTATCTTGTTCATTTTTAGTTTGTTATCCATCTCAAACTAATGTTTTGTATATTAACATGTGCAACAAAATAATTCCCATATTTGCCTTGATAAATTCTCTCAGAGAGCATAACACAGCAGCTAAGAATAGTTTTTCTTTTTGTCCTTTAATATTGTTCCTTTGTTAAAAAGGAAAAAAATGACCAGTTCCTCATTTTCGACCATGTTTAGGGAAGCTAACCATTCTCACCTGCTTCGATACATGAGCTTTTTCAACATTTATAGAACCTACTGTGGTTTATACTGTTCTCTATTACTGAATCTCTATTGTCCAATAAAAACAAAGAATACCGATTTTTTTTTCATCCCTTAATTCACTCCATCTCAACTTTATTTTGTACTAATATTTTTAATATTTTAACTGGAAGAAATTGTAGTCAAATATTAGTAAGAATGATTACTAACAATAGTTTGTGACAAATTTGCTGATCAATATCTTCTTTCCTGTTTAGAATTGAGTTTTCAGTTCCTCGTAAACTTTTTCATTTACTTTCACTCCTAGTAGCCCATTGGCATCTCAGTAGCATTGTCACATTGCTTGAGATGAATTAAAAAAAAAAAAAAACAGCAATTTTGACAAATTATCAGAGTATGTTCTTGGGTAGATTGTTAATTCAAAGTAGAAAGAGAGTAGGAATGGGAAGATACTTGGGAAATGCCTGTATTGATAAAATGGGTTTCAGAAGATTGGTTAATAATAACCTTCTCTTAGGCAGGACTTAATTTTGAAACCTTTCATAGATTTCATTGTTGGAGTTTTTTGTAACCATACCCTATGCTATGCTTTGTCAACAGTCTTTGATATATCTAAGGTAATTACATTCATAACAAATTCATTGTCTTGAGCAGTGATTCTCAACTGCCATGACATGGCACTCTAATATCATGTGACTGTTTTAAGCATACTGCAAAATAGTATCATAGAAAAGTATGATTGGATTCAAAATCACTTCATAAATGTTCCATCTAATATTAGACTTCAGTTTTATGTAAAATTGGCCATCATATCTAATCACTGAGGGCTCAAAATAAAACATTCAACACCCATTGGATTTTAATACAAAAGAAATATCCAACATTAGCTAAATAGACTATCAGTTTTATTGCAATTTTCTAATTAAATAAATTATGCTTCTCAACCCAAAATAAAAATAAAAAATAAAAAGTAAGAGACTATATTCAACTGA
>JBBBDQ010029704.1:0-112500 GCA_037127315.1 Ascarosepion bandense | reverse complement strand
GAACTATATTTTGTTGCTTCTGTATTCTTTCAAAACTTCAATTCACTTACCTAATATGAAGCAAGCATGAAAATTTAAATATCAAGAAAAATGTGACACCAAAATACAAAGACATTGGAATAGTAATAGGAAAAGCTAATCGAAATATTAATAAGAATTAAAATTTCATTAAAAATATTCAATCTGTTGTCCTCATCTTTTTTTTTATACTCTGGCCTTCATCAGGTGCTTTAAATTTTGAACCAAACCCTTTTTGATCGCTGGAGTATATCCTTCTCATTTCATGTGCCATGCCACTTCCAGATGCCATGTTCTCTTTTTAACTCAACATGGCCCAGTGGATAAAAGAATTGGTTAGATCCAGTAACTTGACTCAAAGAGTCATGAGCTCAATACCAAACTACAGTAGATAAACAGCTTGGAGAGCTGCATTAAAGGGAGATAATTACATGACATCTGGCAGTGTCCTGGCACATGGAACGAGAACGATATATCCCAGTGATCAAAGTATAGTGTTGGTTTAAGATTCCAAGTACCTGACAAAGGCCAGAGACTACAACAGCTGAAATATCATGAATATGGCAAAGATAAAGAAAATAGTCCAAACAAGGTAAATACTTCCTCATCTGAGAAATATAGACAAACATCAAAAGAAAAGACCACTTAACTGTTTTGTAATATCAGTTTGTCTACACAGCAATTAGTGCTACACAGTCTTCATACAATTTGTTGAAATTTCTGGGATGAGGATTTATCATTTACACTATTTACATTCAGCGTTGTGGTGCAGTGGATATTGGCTCGGAACAAAACGGAGAACCGGGTGAATTCCAGTTGAATTCATTGCATTCACTTACACACAAATACCCTTGGGAAAGGTACTAATCCATTTCTTCCCTCCAGTTATGGATTAAATAACAGGAAAGATTGGATTCTATAGCTTTGGCTGGCAATCAATCTACCACAGAAAGCAATGCCCAGTCAGTCATGTCTCAAAAGAGACATGATCGCCCAAGCATGTATCACGTATGGTACTTAACTAACTGACTGACATTCAGACTATTGTCCTCATCTTTAGATGTCATTGCATTTCAGCCATGGTGACATCAACAAAGATGACAGACTAAATGTAGAAAGTGTAAATAATCTCATAAAAATACTTGAGGCAAAAGCAAAGTTTTACAGGTGGATACTGAGAATACTATAGAATAAACATTTGAGCAACAATAGTTTTAAGAAAAAAAACGAAAAAAGAGAAACAAGATGAATACTTCTAAAAATCATAAAGTTCAAATTTCTATGGAAACGATACAAGAAAGAGGGCTTGGTGAATTTGAAACTCACAGAACATAAGACAAGGGTCAGTTTGAGTTTTGTTTAACGGCATATCAACCTCTGTGGGTTATTTAATGCCATAAAGGTGGAGTTTTAAGGTATTTTTTTTTTAAATGTATGGCTATAGCAAAAAGGTTGATCTAGTCAGATTTCAATGAAATTTGTTTTTATTCATTTTTTTTATTTTAGAAAACTGAAAATGTTTTCTAGGTTTCTATTCAAAAATGTTTTGCTGATAATTTTTTCTTTCAAAAATGTGTTATGGTAATAATTTTTTTCTTTATAATGTATTGTTGGTAATTTTCTTTCAAAAATATATATTTTTCTATAAAAGTATATTTTTATATTTTCATGTTTTGACCCCCAGTTTGTGGGTTAACTATTTGCCCATAGATGGGACCCTAACAGGTGCTAGCACTTCAGGTCAGGGTGGACCTGGGAACAGCAATTAAGAGGTGGTTCCATGCTTCTCACAACCTCCCCAATCAGAGTCATTGCTGCCAGATGCAGTGTTTGCTGTCATGCCCAGAACAAGGGTCAGAGTAAAGTAGCTAATAATCTATCTACTGGACTTGTGTACATGGCAGAATAGGAGAAATTAAATGAAGCCTTACTAAGAGCTATAAAGAAGAAATGCATTGAATCCTGCTGCCATATCTGGTCTGGTGCTCCCGCTATCCACTTATGGGTCCTTGGCAAAATCCAGTGGAGAATCTGTAATGTGACCGATCTTGACTTGGCAGCTCAGTTACAGTCACTTTCGCACTGGCGCAAATTCTACTCCAGCAGTTTTTCTCACACTTCCCACCTGTGGAATTCCCTTTCATTTACTTGCTTCCCCAACAGCTACAATCTCCAAGAATTTAAATGTAAAGTCAATAGTCATCTATCTCACTAACATGCATCCTCTCTCATGCTTCCTTCTCCATCCACTAGACTCTTATCAGTATTCTCATCCTTCTCTTACTCACTTCCTGACACTCCTATAACCTGTCACTCTTTCTCATAGCTTTCCTCCTGCAAAACAGTGGCAGTAAAATGCCTTGCTTGGGGCGATATGATTACAAAAAAAGAATAAAGAAAAATAAAATGTAAATAACTACAACCACCCACATAGCATGTAAATGAAGATGAAAAGATCAAATACTTTCTATTGCATCCTGTTTCTTTTGCTATATTGCTAACAATTTTGATCTCTCAATTCTTATATAAATTTCATTTTGTTATGTCGTGAGTAAGAATAAATAACTCAACAACAGGAATAGGTTAATTGTTGTATTCCGTGAAAATAGTATTTACAAAGGTTATTAGTATCCAATACAAGAATAAGAGTTAATCGTCTCAACCGTCATAAGATGTAGTATGAGCAATAGGTACTTCCGGGTCGTCACCGGAAGTCTACGACTGACTTGTCGATACGGCTGCTCGGCACACTTATGTAGATGCCACCATTACTTTACACATTAATGGAATAGTCCATTATTGCCGAATAGGCGCAGACATCCCAACACATTTCATTCCTCATGACATGCAAAAAAAAAAAATCATCTTGCCTTAGTAATATTCCTTTATTTCTTTTTTTCTCATTTTTGGTTTTCTATGCACTGTGTCCCTTCAGGACATTGATGATAATGCTTTTCCACAATTTCCTGTCCATTGTAACTTGTTTTTTTTGGGGGGGGTTTGGTTTATGGTATATCAACACCAATGGGTCATTTAATGTTGTCAAGTTTTTTCAATAGATTAGTATGAATAGAATATATATTCTTTCTAAGAAATAAGTTTGTAGATCAGCTTTCTTTGACATTTTTCTAAAGTAGTTTTTGTCAAGTGTCTCATACATCACTGGTATGTATTTTTTCTTTTTTCAAAAATATATTGCTGGTAATATTTTTACTTCAAAAATGTATTGCTGGAATTTTTACTATAAAAGTCTATTTTTATATTTTCATGGTGTTTTGACCTCAATTTGGAGAAACTATTTGCCCATAGTTGGGACCCTAACAGGTGCTACCACCCAAGACCATTTCTCTTTTTGTTATTGTAGCAATTGTTCTGATATGCATTTACTTGAGCTTGCTAGGTAAGTTATACATGGTTTTCCTTCTTGCGAAGATCAAATTTTCCAAATCCTCTTTCCTCATTATGCAATCTAGAAAGTTCAGTTATCTCCTGATAAGTAATGTGTATATAACAAATGTATAAGTTTTGTCATGTCTTGCAGCTCTCAAACATTTGGACTTTATATGTGGTTCTTACATTAAGTTAGAACACCTCTAGTCTATAGCATTCTCAGCCTCCTTCTGTAGTACCATTTTCCGGTCAATTCAAAAGTTTTTAAATTCAAGTTTCTGATTATCAATTTGAAACCTTTTGGCTGTGATCAAATATTGAATAATGAAATGTTCTTTTCTCTATGAACTTTTCAAGATATGTAGTTACTTAGAATTGAAAAAGGAAAAAAAAAATGATCTCATTCTTCGGAATATAATCCAATCTGTGGTCTATGCTATATGGTCCTGGTGCCTTGTTGCTAACTCACAATGCCAGTCGTTGGCAGCTGTTTGAAAGACCACAGAATTTTAATAAATAAATAAATGTCATTCTCAAAGAAAGAAAACATTTCCAGAATGACCTTCAGGTAACAGACAGGAAGCCATGAACAAAGAAACTTTGGAACCTGGGAAGTTTCATTACCTTCACTTTGACAATATGACAGTCCTGACTGGATAATATGCAGAAATCGATTAACAAGGTTTTTCTGCAAAGAATGCATCAAGCTGAAGGTCACCAACAGGCCATCTGAATGGTTATGAAAAATGTCAAAGATCAAGAGAACATTTTGTCTCAAAATCCAAGAAAAATCTGACTTATTAAAACATTCTCCAAAATGAATTCAATAACTCATAACATATCAAAAATTTAAATTTAGATCTAATTCATAGTGTCAACAGGCCATCTAATGCAATCTTAATGGATGAAACTTGTTACAATAAAATTTTTCCATTATATATATATATATATATATACACACACAAACAATAAAACAATGAAAAATATTAAAGAGATTAAAGAACTATTGATAATCCTGTTCCTACTCATCTTTTGAGTAGAGTTATTAGATGCTTGCTGTGGCACAGCAGATTTTGGCTCTGAACTAGAAATTGGTGAACCGAGTGAATTCCAGTTGACTTCTTCACATTCACTTATGCATAACATACCCTTAAGGAAGGTATTAATCTATTGCTTTTCCCTTTATCTATGAGTTAAATAGCAATACAGATTAGGTTTAAAGCATTGGTTAGTAACCAGTCTACCCCAAAAAGTAATGCCAACCTACCGCAGGAAAATCATCTGCCTTGTCATACATGTCTTAAAAAAGACATGATCACCTCAGCGTGTATCACATATGGCAATTAAATGACTGATCAAACTGTATCTTAATGTGATACATAAATTTTTACAAGTATCTAGATTTTTTTATCATTTCATCCAAAGCAAGGAAATAATGCCACTAAGATGCAATGGGTTACTGGGAGTGGAAGAGTACAAGAAAACTTCAGTTTAAAAAAAAAAGCATAAAAATACATAATTCAGAAAGACTAAAGACTGCAATTAGTGTTGCATTTGAATTTTAGATGGCGATGAAGAAAGTGGAATTGCCTTCCAGAGGCAAGAAGTGTATGAAAAAGCCCGTAGAATAAAATATACATTTAAATATATCTGTCAACAGTAAAGTAATACATAGGAACCAATCTAGTTGCACATTTAAATACATTCAGTTAGGGTCCAAGGAGAAAAGCTCATTTGAAAGATTGCTATGAAAAAGTACAGCGAAGCTACATTATGGCAGTGTGAAAGTGACTCAAGTTAAGATGCCAGATCAAGACAACATTACAATACCACTAGTATGCAGGGGTTTATAGGGCGTGAAAGTGAGAGAAAAAACTGAAAATAGGGAGGATTTAGGGGAAAAAAAGGCTAACAAATAACATTTACACAGAATCAGAAAGTGAGTTAAAATTTCTAGATTGCATCATGAGGAAAGAGGGCTTGGAAAATTTGATACTCATAAGACACTGACAACAGGAAACAAGGAGAAAGGCAGTAATCTATTTAACAAGCTTGTGTAAATGGTTGGCAGAATTTTGATACTATGTGATTCAAACAAGAAGCATGTAAGAAAGTTTGAATAAAACTTGCAGTTGTAGCTAGAAATTTCAGCTGTGAAATTATGACATCTAGCTGCCAGTCTGTTCTTCCTTCTACATATCTCTTCAGCGTGTGAGATTATTGCTCTCCACAATTTCCTGTTCTTTGAGGACCTTTCTTTCAACTTCCTGTTAACTATGATTTTCAAACACTTGATTCCAACAGTCATTGTCTCCTTAAATACTGTTTTTTTATTTTCCTCCATCCCTTTCACTCAATAACCATTCACATTCTCATTTCTTTTATTTCCCAGGTTGAGGGCAAAATTAATTAAAAACAAAAATAAGTGTGTAGCTTTTTAACTCGAAACAAAAAGTACATGCTATTTCCAACATCAACAATATGAACTGAAAATTCCTATTTCAACTATGGTAACTACATCTCTAGTTAAACAGAAGACATTAACCAGTATCTGGAAGGAGAACAGTTGGATTCATACCTTCAGCAGACCTATTTACATATAATTGAATCTGAAACTGAACAGGTATTACAACTCTCCAATTATCAATTCAGAACCATTACCCATTACGCCACCTGCACATCCAAGGTTACAGCACCTAGTGTTTCCAAGCAGTCAGCTATCTAAGTTGACAGGATCAACATTTAACTTTGGTGATCGTATAGGAACTGGTGTTTTAATGACAAGTGGCTGGAAGCCAAAAATATTTCTGATCAATACTGAGAGCAAAACCGCCTCCCGAGCGACAGGGGGCCAAAACCGCCTCCCGAGCGACAGGGGGCAAAAACCGCCTCCCGAGCGACAGGGGGCAAAAACCGCCTCCCGAGCGACAGGGGGCAAAAACCGCCTCCCGAGCGACAGGGGGCAAAAACCGCCTCCCGAGCGACAGGGGGCAAAAAACGCCTCCCGAGCGACAGGGGGCAAAAAACGCCTCCCGAGCGACAGGGGGCAAAAAACGCCTCCCGAGCGACAAGAGGCAAAAAACGCCTCCCGAGCCACAAGAGGCAAAAAACGCCTCCCGAGCGACAAGAGGCAAAAAACGCCTCCCGAGCGACCGAGCGACAAGAGGCAAAAAACGCCTCCCGAGCGACCAAGCGACAAGAGGCAAAAAACGCCTCCCGAGCGACCAAGCGACAAGAGGCAAAAAACGCCTCCCGAGCGACCGAGCGACAAGAGGCAAAAAACGCCTCCCGAGCGACCGAGCGACAAGAGGCAAAAAACGCCTCCCGAGCGACAAGAGGCAAAAAACGCCTCCCGAGCGACCGAGCGACAAGAGGCAAAAAACGCCTCCCGAGCGACCGAGCGACAAGAGGCAAAAAACGCCTCCCGAGCGACCGAGCGACAAGAGGCAAAAAACGCCTCCCGAGCGACCGAACACCAGGGGGCAAATGCGTCTCTCAAATGATGGAACACCCAGGAGCAAAAACGTCTCTCAAATGATGGAACACCCAGGAGCAAAAACGTCTCTCAAATGATGGAACACCCAGGAGCAAAAACGTCTCTCAAATGATGGAACACCCAGGAGCAAAAACGTCTCTCAAATGATGGAACACCCAGGAGCAAAAACGTCTCTCAAATGATGGAACACCCAGGAGCAAAAACGTCTCTCAAATGATGGAACACCCAGGAGCAAAAACGTCTCAAAAGATCGATCAACAATCAGCAAAAACGTGTCTCAAAGTACGGATTAATGAGAGTAAAAAACATCTCAGAAGGATGATTAATAATGAGAACCTACAAAAATTTCAAGTTAGATTAATGATGAAACAGTTAAAAATGTCTAAAAGGAGAATAATGATAGCAAGACATTTTTAATTTAGACACATCAATCAAGAAATCTGGTCTCAGTACATTATATTTTTTGCCCTTGTTCAAGGCTAACAAATCATTCGCTTATTCTATATGTTGTGTTCCTTTGGACATAAGCGATAATGCTCATCCACATCTCCCTATCCCAAGTGGCTCTTCTGTTACTTCACCCAAACCTAACTCTCCCATCCACTTGCTCAAGACAAAGTATGTTACACATTGCTTTCCACTCTTTCCTCTTTATCTTACCTGTGAGTATCAGGTTCTTTAAGCTCTTCTTCCTCACTAAATGTCTCAGGAACTTCAGCTGCCTCTTCCATCTAAGTATTAGTTTCTTTTTCATTTTCATCCTCTCCAAACTCTTATTGTTGCTCACATGTTCAGTCCATGATATCCTCAGCATCCTTCTGTAGAACTAAATTTCAGTCGATTTAAGTCTCTTCATCTTTGAGTAGATTGTCCAGCATTCACTACCATATTTAAGAACAGACATCACTTAGCAATCCAGTACTTTGTTTTATAGCAAAATTTCCCTGTTTCTCAGTACTCTACTCAGCTTCTGGAGAGCATCCTTGGCCATGCAAATTCATTTTCAGATCTCAGTATCACTTTCCATCTTCTGTTAGACCACTTCCCAGGTGTTTACATTTTTGCATCTACTGGATTTTAGTATTTCAGCCTGTAGTTGGCATTTTGGGCTCTTTACTGATGACCATGCATTCAGTTTTGTTTATTTATAGTCCTTTCTTTCTTTCTTTAGCGACCTGTAGAAGGTCTTGAAGTTTCCTTTCCATATCTGCTATCAGCACTGTGTTATCAGTGTATCTTATAGTGTTCAGATTGTGGCCACCAATAACTAATCCTGGCATGACTTCTTGTACCCTCCTAGCTATCTTTAAAGTAAGAAATATAAAAATCTAGCAAGATCCAATTCTTACTTTTTACTTGAAATTTTTCTTTAAGAGGTCTACCAAAACCACACCAGATTCAAATACAGTACTTTTTACGTCCTGTTGAAGGGCCCCTTCATTAGTGATCCTATCTTCATACATGTAGCAGTATGCACAAAACCTCTATGGGTTAAATACCAATAGTTAGAGGTTTTGAATTCATAGTTGCTACCCATGGCTACATGACCAAGTCTGTCTTTCTAGTTACCATAGCTGGTGAGAGAAGAAATGGGCTCATACCTTTTCCAACGGTATTTGCAACAAAGTCAATGTAACAAACTCAAATGGAAATCAAACTGCTCAATCAGCCCCACTATTACTCCAGTGCATTAAAAAAAAAAGTTTCACCTAATATCTGCCTCTGGAATTTGTTTCTTTCAACTTTGTCTGGTTGACTTTTTTTTTTTTTTAATCATATCACCCTGAGCAAGGTGGTAACGCCACAGATGTGCAGGGGGCTATGCAAGAGTGAAAAGATTTGGAAAAGAGAAAGCCAGAAACCACATCCTAAACAGGGAACAAGGGATGAGCCTATACACCTGTACAATAAATGTGGGTGGAGTGTGAACCGGGCGATAGTTTAGTCTATCTACTCCAATTGAAAAAAAAAAATTAAATTAAAAAATAAGAAAAAAAGTGAAGGAAAGAAAACATTTCAAAGTGTAGTATCACTAAATTTTTAATTTTGATAATTCCCACTTTTTGGACAATTTTTTTAGAATCAACTCATTTAATCTGGGTTTCTGTTAAGTGCAAAGGTTATTTGAATAATAATTCTGAACTTGCAAATATAGTCCAATTCATTACTTCTAACTGAATCTGATATACACTTATAGAGGATTGAAACTTAAATCATACCCAGTTGAACAATTGAGGATGCATTGAGGACTTTTGAGATAAATGAATGAAACAGGAATTCTAAAGATAGAGGTGTTTATATATTTTTGGTAAGGAAAAAATTCTCACAAAAAGAGAAAATTGTGTTGAGCTATCCTGAGTGAATGTATGCATGGTCATAGAAATAGCCATTTTCCCTTGAAACTTATAAATCTTTAAAATTTTTCAGAAAAATCAGTTTCTCCACTCCAGTAACTGTTCTTTCTCTTTCCAGTATTGACAGGGTTTCAGCCTGAATCTTATTTGAAGTCATATTTAAGTTGATTGATTTGTTTCCTTCAGTTTAATTTCTTTCCAGGTCACTTAAAGCCAGAAAATAGTTTTTCATTCTCAGAATAATTTTTTGGGAGATAAATAAGTCATGATCTTGTATTTATTTATGTTTAATTTTAAGTTTTATTTTTTTTATTTTGCTGTCCTTTTTTCTATTTCTTTGATTGGAATTTAACTCAGTTAAAACTTAGTTAACTCACCATTCTGAACATTTTTTTTTATCCGAACAGATAGACTTAACTATCGCCCGGTTAACATTCCACCCACTTCTATTGAACAGGTGAAGAGGCTCATCCCTTGTTCCCTGCTTAGTATGTGATTTCCGGCTTTCTCTTCTCCATTCTTTTCACTCTCTTATTTATTTTTTTCTTCCTCAATTGGAGTAGATAGATTGAACAGGTGTAGAGGCTCATCCCTTGTTCCCTGTTTAGGATGTGGTTCCCGGCTTTCTCTTTTCCAATCTTTTCCTTCTTACGTAGCCCCCTGCGCTTCAGTGGCATTACCACCTTGCTTGGGGTGATATGATTTAAAAAAAAAAAATAAGTGATACAATTTTACTTACTAATCTATAACTTGCAGGAGGAAGGGAATTCATACTTTTCCCAAGGAATTTGCATGTCAGGGAAATACAATGAAGCCAACAGGAATTAAAACTTGACTGATTTGTATCTGATAAGAAATTAATATCAACCTTCAAGTTTACAAAAATTCACAATGACTCCTGAAATCCTGGTTTTTCCCAAATAGAAAAAGGTTTGACCATGTGCTTTTCACAAGTAGATGTTAAAATGATTTTTTTGACCTATGGGGGGAAACTTACAAAACTTGAGGACTTTGCAAGAAACTGTGAAAATCTGAATACTTTAAAAGGCCTGGTCAAGACAGTTACACATGGAAGCTGCAAAGACAAGCTAAAATGTAATGAGAGAAGCTTCAAGCTTACCTGAACATTTGTCCTCTTTCTGATTCATTTTACTTCTACATCCAAAGGCATTCCTACAGAATACATACATATACTCTTTCAACAATTACTTGATACCCATAACTTTATAATTGAACAGGAACTCTACCCTGAACTTCTTAATGTTTCTGATTGAACATTAACTTCTACAACTTATGTTATTTTTTCCTTTTAATAAATTTCCATTTTAACATGAAAAATGTATATTTTATTCTTACATATTTCTACACTATTTTAATAAATTCCTATTTTAACATGAAAAATGTATACATTTTATTCTTACATATTTCTACACTATTTTAATAAATTCCTATTTTAACATGAAAAATGTATATTTTATTCTTACATATTTCTACACTATTTTAATTCCTATTTTGACATGAAAAAAATGTATATTTTATTCTTACATATTTCTACACTATTTTAATCTTATTTTGACATGAAAAATGTATATTTTATTCTTACATATTTCTACACTATTTTAATTCCTATTTTGACATGAAAAATGTATATTTTATTCTTACATATTTCTACACTATTTTAATTCCTATTTTGACATGAAAAATGTATATTTTATTTCTTACATATTTCTACACTATTTTAATTCCTATTTTGACATGAAAAATGTATATTTTATTCTTACATATTTCTACACTATTTTAATTCCTATTTTAACATGAAAAATGTATATTTTATTCTTACATTATTCTACAATTATTTTAATAAATTTCTATTTTAACATGAAAAATGTATATTTTATTCTTACATATTTCTACACTATTTTAATTCCTATTTTAACATGAAAAATGTATATTTTATTCTGCATATTTCTACACTATTTTAATAAATTTCTATTTTAACATGAAAAATGTATATTTTATTCTTGCATATTTCTACACTATTTTAATAAATTCTATTTTAACATGAAAAATGTATATTTTATTCTTACATATTTCTACACTATTTTAATTCCTATTTTGACATGAAAATGTATATTTTATTCTTACATATTTCTACACTATTTTAATTCCTATTTTGACATGAAAAATGTATATTTTATTCTTACATATTTCTACACTATTTTAATTCCTATTTTGACATGAAAAATGTATATTTTATTCTTACATATTTCTACACTATTTTAATTCCTATTTTAACATGAAAAATGTATATTTTATTCTTACATTATTCTACACTATTTTAATAAATTTCTATTTTAACATGAAAAATGTATATTTTATTCTTACATATTTCTACACTATTTTAATTCCTATTTTAACATGAAAAATGTATATTTTATTCTTGCATATTTCTTGCTAATTATTTTTTTAATTCCTATTTTAACATGAAAAATGTATATTTTATTCTTACATTATTCTACACTATTTTAATAAATTCCTATTTTAACATGAAAAATGTATATTTTATTCTTGCATATTTCTACACTATTTTACTAAATTTCTATTTTAACATGAAAAATGTATATTTTATTCTTACATTATTCACACTATTTTAATAAATTTCTTTTTAACATGAAAAATGTATATATTTTAATTTACATATTTCTACACTATTTTAATTCCTATTTTAACATGAAAAATGTATATTTTATTCTTTGCATATTTCTACACTTATTTAATTCCTATTTTAACATGAAAATGTATATTTTATTTTCCTTGCATATTTCTACACTATTTTAATAAATTTCTATTTTAACATGAAAAATGTATATTTATTCTTACGTATTTCTACACTATTTTAATAAATTTTTATTTTAACATGAAAATGTATATTTTATTCTTACATTATTCTACACTATTTTAATAAATTTCTATTTTAACATAAAAAATGTATATTTTATTCTTACATTCTACACTATTTTAATAAATTTCTATTTTAACATGAAAAATGTATATTTTATTCTTACATTATTCTACACTATTTTAATAAATTTCTATTTTAACATGAAAAATGTATATTTTATTCTTACATTATTCTACACTCTTTTAATAAATTTCTATTTTAACATGAAAAATGTATATTTTTTTCTTACATTATTCTACACTATTTTAATAAATTTCTATTTTAACATGAAAAATGTATATTTTTTTCTTACATTATTCTACACTATTTTAATAAATTTCTATTTTAACATGAAAAATGTATATTTTTTTCTTACATTATTCTACACTATTTTAATAAATTTCTATTTTAACATGAAAAATGTATATTTTTTTCTTACGTATTTCTACACTATTTTAATAAATTTCTATTTTAACATGAAAAATGTATATTTTATTCTTACATATTTCTACACTATTTTAATTCCTATTTTAACATGAAAAATGTATATTTTATTCTTACATATTTCTACACTATTTTAATAAATTTCTATTTTAACATGAAAAATGTATATTTTATTCTTACATATTTCTACACTATTTTAATAAATTTCTATTTTAACATGAAAAATATATATTTTATTCTTACATTATTCTACACTATTTTAATAAATTTCTATTTTAACATGAAAAATGTATATTTTATTCTTACATTATTCTACACTATTTTAATAAATTTCTATTTTAACATGAAAAATGTATATTCTATTCTTACATTATTCTACACTATTTTAATAAATTTCTATTTTAACATGAAAAATGTATATTCTATTCTTACATTATTCTACATTATTTTAATAAATTTCTATTTTAACATGAAAAATGTATATTTTATTCTTACATTATTCTACACTATTTTAATAAATTTCTATTTTAACATGAAAAATGTATATTTTATTCTTACATTATTCTACACTATTTTAATAAATTTCTATTTTAACATGAAAAATGTATATTTTATTCTTACATTATTCTACACTATTTTAATAAATTTCTATTTTAACATGAAAAATGTATATTTTATTCTTACATTATTCTACACTATTTTAATAAATTTCTATTTTAACATGAAAAATGTATATTTTATTCTTGCATATTTCTACACTATTTTAATAAATTTCTATTTTAACATGAAAAATGTATATTTTATTCTTACATTATTCTACACTATTTTAATAAATTTCTATTTTAACATGAAAAATGTATATTTTATTCTTGCATATTTCTACACTATTTTAATAAATTTCTATTTTAACATGAAAAATGTATATTTTATTCTTACACCATTTCACACATTCTATCCTGCCAACCGAAACCTTCTGATAATTCTGGTGATAATTCTGCATTAATCCTGTAAGCTGTAGGGAGTTTGGTTAAGTATGACACAAGGCCAAATCAAAGTAACATTAACCATCTCCCTACACTACAGATTAACAATTCCGATCCATTATGCATTACACCACCCATATATCCAAGCTTACAGCAGCTGGTATTCCTAAGCTGTCACTGACCAGGCTTGCACTGCTTAACTTCAGGGATCATTGAAGTAGTGAAATATTAACATCTTGATTAGGTCATTATTCTAGGCATTGTAGCAGAGTTGAAATAGCTAACCAACATCTCAGGAAAAAAATTTTTCCTAAAGGAGACAAGGCTCACATTGTCACTATTATGTCTCAGAGGAGAATGACAAAAAAGAAAGTATATAGGCTTACCTATTATCTGCTTCATAACCCCTTCACAATTTTTGAAACATGTCACTTCTTTATGTATAGGTTTGGGTTTCCTGTTCTTTCAACTATGTATTTGACATGACTTTCTTAAACCTGAAATTTTCAATAATTATTTTTCTTCTCTTCCAATAGAAGTAGATAGGTCTTCCTATCATGTAATTCACTCCTGTACAGTCTTGTTTCCTGTTTAGAATTGGTTTTTAAACCCTTCTAAAGCCTACTTTAATTTTGTACTTCTGTCTACCTGAACTTTGTAAACTTATTCGCTAATTAAATATTCCTCTCTAAGTCTAGAATTTGTTATGCCCTTTCTTTAAGCTAATTTCACACAATAACTCTAGCTTGAGTAGTCCTTGGGCCTTGTATTAGATGAATATTATTAAAAAAAATTTCTTTAAAACCCTAGGTAGCATCACTTAGTATCTTGGCAGACAAAGTAATTCCAGCACTCTTCTATCAAGTTTATCAAATGGTTTCTTCCGTTTTTTCCTGTGAGCAAAAAACTAATCAAGTATTTAAAAACTCAGGAGTTTTATAATTGAAGCACTATACAACAATCTAACAGCTGAAAAGATGTTCCATGGCACATTTTATGAATCTGATATAAAATTTCTTTCCATTTATATCAGAGCAAAAAATAATTACAAACTTGAGAGCACAAATTGTTTAGAATTACTTGCCTTGGTGATAAGGGATCTCTGCTTCTGAATGTCGTCTATAAATTCTAGAAAGTTATAACAGTGGTGACAAAAATGTCAAAACTGAGTCATAACAGAAAAAACTACCATTTTGATTCAGCACACATATCAGTGACAAGAATTTTGAACCAAATATTGTTTCATTTCTTCTCTTTGGTATGTGTAAAAAAAACTCTTTAAATATGGCAGAAATATTAGCTCAGGTTGTAAAAATTAAGCAACAGCAACGTGAGTTGTTGGAACTTCAAAAAAAGTCAAAGTTGATGGAAATAATTGTAAAGGAAATAGAAAATTCTCCCAGTTTTTTTTTCACTCCTAATGTGGTGCCAAATGTTGAATTTACATACAATTCAGATGATGGAATTACCATTTCTGCTTATTTTTGAAGATAAGTAAATTTTCAGAGAAGAATGCAGAAACTGGGAAGATGAAAGACTTTTGTTATAGTTAGCACCAATGGAACATGAAAAATACTCTAATTTTGTACTACTGGAGAAAAAAAAAACAGGAAAAAAATTTTAAGAAACAGTAAATATTCTCATAAAAATTTTCAGTGACAAAAGCTTATTAAATATGCATTGGAAATATCTGAATCTGACAAAAAAGATTTTGTCACATGATAGAAATGTTAAGATTGTGAAAGATTCAGACTAAATGGACAGACTGAGTAGATTTATATGGTTAGTTTTTACTTACAGGTTAAGAGGGGGAAAAAGATGCAGAAATACAGGCAAAATGTCTAACAAAACACTAACAGGATAATAAACTTGCACTGCAGGAAATATTGAACAAATGTCAGAATCCTAAATTACAATACCAAAGAAATTCAGGAAAAAGCATTGTGCATAGATACAATGAAAGAAAATTGTGGAAAAATAGAAATTAATCCATGTTCCATATATTAGAGATGACTGACTCTTTAAGAATTTGAAATGCTATAAGTATAAAAAAAAAGCACATAAAAATGATTGTGAAATGAAACCACATGAAAAACAAACAGAAAACCGATATTACAATGAACTTCTGAAGTTGCTAGTAGTGTGTCAGGTAAGAAATTTTTTTTACTTGTGAAATGACTTAACATTTCATACCGTGTGTTATGTTAAAAAAATATTACAAACTTATTCAGTACTGACTAGATGGAATTATTGAGCTGTGAGAATTACCTATAAAGGTATATTAAAAAAATGTAAGTGGACAAGCAACCAGTTAAAAAAAATTGAAATTTAAAAGAAAAATTGCAAAAAGGTTTTCCAAATGTTCTGTTGGAGGAGTTGAGTCATTGTTCTAAATTCAAAACAAAATTTCAAGTGAAAAAAGGTTCAACACTAGTATTTGAACTGAAAGAGTATTGTTTCCATAACCTTTTAGATTGTATTGGTAACCTTAAGTGGGAGGAGTTTAAAATCTATCCATAAAAAAAAAAATTTCTTTTTAAAGATTTTTAAGTGGTCTTAAATTTTTTATCAGGAGTGTGTGTGTGCATATATATATATATATATATATATATATTTAAAAAATTATTTTGCAGTTGTGAATATTAATTTTCATTTTAAGTAGAAAGATTACTGGTTTTTAACAAAAATATGCATTAAAAATTCTTCTTGACCAACATATTTCAGCAGTCATTTTTTTTTATGCCTACATTTAAACTAAAGTTATTTAAGGGCTTTAAGAAATTTTTCAACAATACACCTTACATCTATCACCTTTCGCATTATTGCTACAATATTCTATATAATGGGTATATTACCAGAATTCTTTAATTGCTGTGTATGTATTATATATTGCCTCAAGTCATTTGATGACAGGAAAAATATTTCCAAGAATTTTTAGTGAAAAAAAAAAAAAAAAAAAAAGAGTATTTTCATCGACATATCTCTATAAGAGTCTATTTTTAGGTATACATTTCTATAAGAGTCTATTTTTAGGTATACATTTCTATAAGAGTCTATTTTTAGGTATACATTTCTATAAGAGTCTATTTTTAGGTATACATTTCTATAAGAGTCTATTTTTAGGTATACATTTCTATAAGAGTCTATTTTTAGGTATACATTTCTATAAGAGTCTATTTTTAGGTATACATTTCTATAAGAGTCTATTTTTAGGTATACATTTCTATAAGAGTCTATTTTTAGGTATACATTTCTATAAGAGTCTATTTTTAGGTATACATTTCTATAAGAGTCTATTTTTAGGTATACATTTCTATAAGAGTCTATTTTTAGGTATACATTTCTATAAGAGTCTATTTTTAGGTATACATTTCTATAAGAGTCTATTTTTAGGTATACATTTCTATAAGAGTCTATTTTTAGGTATACATTTCTATAAGAGTCTATTTTTAGGTATACATTTCTATAAGAGTCTATTTTTAGGTATACATTTCTATAAGAGTCTATTTTTAGGTATACATTTCTATAAGAGTATTTTTAGGTATACATTTCTATAAGAGTCTATTTTTAGGTATACATTTCTATAAGAGTCTATTTTTAGGTATACATTTCTATAAGAGTCTATTTTTAGGTATACATTTCTATAAGAGTCTATTTTTAGGTATACATTTCTATAAGAGTCTATTTTTAGGTATACATTTCTATAAGAGTCTATTTTTAGGTATACATTTCTATAAGAGTCTATTTTTAGGTATACATTTCTATAAGAGTCTATTTTTAGGTATACATTTCTATAAGAGTCTATTTTTAGGTATACATTTCTATAAGAGTCTATTTTTAGGTATACATTTCTATAAGAGTCTATTTTTAGGTATACATTTCTATAAGAGTCTATTTTTAGGTATACATTTCTATAAGAGTCTATTTTTAGGTATACATTTCTATAAGAGTCTATTTTTAGGTATACATTTCTATAAGAGTCTATTTTTAGGTATACATTTCTATAAGAGTCTATTTTTAGGTATACATTTCTATAAGAGTCTATTTTTAGGTATACATTTCTATAAGAGTATTTTTAGGTATATATTTCTATAAGAGTATTTTTAGGTATATATTTCTATAAGAGTATTTTTAGGTATATATTTCTATAAGAGTATTTTTAGGTATATATTTCTATAAGAGTCTATTTTTAGGTATATATTTCTATAAGAGTCTATTTTTAGGTATATATTTCTATAAGAGCATTATTTTTACTTTCATAGTGTTTCGATCTAAGTTTGGTGGGGTGGACTATTTGCCCATAGCTGGGACCCTAACATGTGCTACTTCTCCAGGTCAGGATGGAACTCGGAACAGCAATTAAGAAGTGTTTCCATGCTCCTCACAGCTTCCAAACCAGAGGCCTTGCTGCTGGATGCAGTTTACCGTCATACCCAGGACCAAAATGTCACATATCGAACTGGATGAATGAACATTCTTTTTGTAGTTTTTGTAGTTTCTGCCATTTTATGCCACTGGTTAATTCCAAGAGCACTTTTCATGTATTTGCATGCTTGTTCAAGGGTGTTCTTGCTGGTTTTGTCATATTATTGACAGTTGTTTAAGAAATTTGCTTTATTCTTTAACTGTTAGGAATGCTTGCTAGTGAAATTTATAAATCTTGCCTATTTGTAATTTAGTGACAATTTTCCTGGCTCCACTATTGATGCTATTTTTCTAGTTGTTGGGTTCCTTTTCATAAAACTTAAGTTCTTTAATAGCTTTGTGGTACATACCTGCATCAATTTTTATATCATTACTCCTCTTTTATGTTTTGATAAATATTTTATCTGATTATTTTATCATTGAAGCATCCATTTGCACTTTTTGTTTTAGATCATAATAGATCTTTCTCGAAGTCCAATGATTATTTATAGAATGGTATTTTTCTTTTGGATTTAACTCTATAAAGTTCAGCCTCTTAGTTCTTGTATTTAAAAATGAGTTTACTTTTTTTTTTATGCTCTCAATCTTATGTAAAAATGTCAGCTTATGAGGTTTTTTATCAGAAAATGTCTTTTAGAGAATAGTCTATGTTAATTGGTTGCATTTTCTGATAAGTTCAGATTTGAAATATCATTTATCCATCACATCCAGATGGTACATAAGGCAGCAACTTTTTGTTGCTGTTTCTGTAACAAACTGTTTTTTTATGGGACAAGGTTGTTAACCCTGCACCCAACCCCCAAACCGGAAGGACCAGTGGACCATTCTTGGCCCATACATTTACAGCACCTGATATTCCCAAATGGTCACTCATTTAAGTACTGACCAGGCTTGATGTTGCTTAACTTTGGTGATCAGACAGGAACCGGTGCATTCAACACGATATAGCCGTAGACAGATTTGAAGTATAAGTATGCTTAATTCTGCCTTTAATGCTACTCAACTAAAAGACACTTTAAAAGAAAAAAAATAATTAAAAACAAAAAAAAACAAAGCAAAAGTACATGAGTAAAATTTAAGTGTTTAGTCACATCTGAATAGATGAATACAGAACAAAACCCCAACAAACATTTGTAGAGTCTGCCTTGCCAGTCGGAAGAAAAGGTTACTTTACTGCCAATGTTGTTTGAGATTTACAAGTGTCTTTCTAAAAGCATTAAAAAAATTTAGAAAATTTTACCAGTCTTCTCATTGTGAAGTCATATCGGCAACTAATTAAAAGGTGGGGAGAAGGATACACACAATACAGCCAGGGTTTGGTCACCGACAGAATTAAGGATGTGTAGTAGAGAATTTCCTGGTTAAGGGAGAATTAAATAGGGCAAAAAAAAAAAATCAAATTGTAAAAGATTCATAATTTTAGGCAATATTGAAGGTGAGATATGACAATGCTGGCATTAATAAAACACTGCTCAGTGTAATAAAACAGAGCTTGTAGGGGCTTTGGTAAGTGCTTGGTTGATGTGCTTCCATATTTTACGGGTATTGCTCTCGAGATTAGTTCCTCACAAATACAACACAATGTTTTACAATCGCGCAAAGGAAATGGAATAAGTCACAACGAACATTAAACAACAAACAATTTAATATGTATAAAATAAAATTAGCATGTGGAAACAAATAAAATACAAGATGTGAAAAATTGCCTTTTGGAAAATAAAGTTTGGCAAGAAGTTAAATTTGTTTAAAGGTGTGTGTAAGTTTATATTAACGGAGTCCGTAAATAAGTCGTTCTTACTTACATTAAGTTCATCTCGGGTGGCGACAGCATGTCTCGTTGATGAAAGAAAGTTTGTCGGGTTTTTCCTTTCATGGCCATCTGTAGCTAGGTCATGAACTTTGGTGTGGAAGAATGACTTGACCGGACAAAGTATCGGTTACATGCTGACTTAATGGCTAGCTTGGTGACTGAACTCCCTTTTCTTCCTAACTGTGTGTTATTTATATACCATAATAGTGGATCAAAGAATCTTCCTAACACTTAGGTGTGAAGACATTTATTGACCAATCAGATTTGTATTTTACTATTTTGTTTTAGGGCCTAAATATTTTTTGTTAATTGACTTCCAATCCTATTTTTCTAGAATGTTCTTATTCTATGTTTTTAGCTGATTGGTTGAGAAATATAAAAATGTAATTTAAATTCTAATGCCGTTTTGATCCAAAATTTTTATAATGTTTTTATGTATTTTCTTATTGCTTATTTTAATAGAAAAAAAATGTGTATCCCATAAGCTCAATGCAATAAAACAGAGCTGTTATGCTAATAGTGGCAATGTACCAATTATTATATGGGATATTGTAGGAAGAACCAAATCAGACAGAAATGAAATTTATGTCTTGTTGAAAAATTAGTTCTCTTAAAACTATTAACCCTAGCATATTAAACTAGAGAAATGTATTCTTACATGTAGGCATAGAAATAAATATCTCCTCAAATCCAGATTCATTTTTAATGTGTTTTGTATAAAAGGCAAAACAATCTTCCGGCTTCATTTAAAAAATTACGATTCACAACTTTTTTACGCTGTGAAATATAAATCCTTTTTTAAATGCCATATATATATATATATATATATATATATATATATAGTGTATCGAGGCAGCAAATAATTTTCTAAACATATGCTGTTAAATATAAGAGACAATGAATGTCTTATGTTTAATCATGAGCCATTCTAAACGTCGTATTTTGGCTTTAATTTCAGTTGAAAATAAAGACAAATTCTCCAACATTTGGATAATTTTTTATTAATTTGTTTCTAAGCTTTCAGCTCATATGAGCCATCTTCAGAGAGGTCACCAAGACTGAAGATGGCTCATGTGAGCCAAAAGCTTAGAAACAAATTCATAAAAAATTATCCAAATGTTGGAGAATTTTTGTCTATTTTCAACTGATATTAAAGCCAAAATACGATGTTTAGAACGACTCATTTAACATAATGGACATTCATTGTCTCTTATATTCAACAGTATATGTTTAGAATATATATATATATATAAAACTGTAATTCCAGTATAATGATGACTGTGCCAACATTACAGTAACTGGAGATTTAAAATTCAATTAGGTAATCATCAGTCTATACTCAGCACCCGATGATTTAGTCATGCTATCAGCAAGAGATCATATATATATATATATATATATATAAAAACATGAAATTGTAATCTCTAAGTTTCTGTCAAAACCACTATTATGAATTTAATAAATTAAAAAATGGCATCCCACATTTATAAGTTATCTGGAACATGAACAAAGAACCAAAATTAAAATCTAGAAACAGCCAGTTCATAATACGCACCTAATGACAGCATATTGCATGAAAATCCAAGTTGTGCTGTAGATAAAGATTATATATACACATACTTCATTTTTCTGAAGAAAAATCCTTTCTACTCTCCACTCCTTTTTAATTAATCAAAAAATAAATGTGATTAAAAGGGGGAGGGGAGCTCACAAAATAAACATTATTTAAATCAAATCAAGTAAAACAAAGTTCAAGGTAGCCTTTTTACTATTTTTTTTTTTTTAGGTTACTGTTTTCTTTGTTATTGTTGAAAATCTCACTTCGAGAGCTGTGAAGAAAAAATCATTGCCAAGCAACTAAACCAGATGCTGAACTGACCAGGAGATGAGCTGGACAATGCTTTATCATTACACTTTTGACCAACAGATTCTAAAATCAATAATGATTAAGTGCTTTTGACAGTGAATAATGTTTGCATTGACTCAGGGGTTTTTGATTTTTATACAAGTAAATATTCTTCATGACTCATTAACTGAAAAGAGTATCGATTTTTTATTGAGCCAGTTCTGTGCCCCTGGTTAAGCATTTCTCCTCCAGGCTGTGTTGTTGCCTGAGTAACAAGTTACAACCATTCTTAAGTCTTAAAAAAAAATTAATCTCACTCCATATTTCCATTATACCAAGTCTTTTCTAAATCTATGAGAGTTTGTAATAGCAAAAGATATCTTTCAAAAGTTAAACTTAACAGAAAAATTTTATTAGAGACAAAAAGGGTCTTGAACTTATTTAATATCAGTCCTCCAACATGACATTGACGAAATGATTTCACAAAAGAATGCTGAAAGAACCATAGACTCAACATATGAGCAGCAATAAAGTTGAATACAAAATGAACACTTATACTTATAAGAAAGAGTGAGTTGAAATTTATAGTACATGTAATGAGAAAAGGGCTCAGAAAATTTGATACTCACAAGACATATTGAAAGTAAGAGGAAAACTGTGCATAGCCTGCCTCCCAAGCTTTAGTACATGGATGGCAAAACAATGTTTAGATATAGCAAAAGAAAAAGAGTAAGAGCTACACAGGACAGAAAATTGTGAAGAGCCATAATCACCTAAATTCTGAGGAGGCATGTCATATAGAAGAAGCAGAGTTAGTGCTGCTGATTCTATGTGCCGTATACTTTTAGGACATAAGCAATCAACCCGCATTCTGTTATCTTGCTCAACCCCCGCTTCACAATCTATCTGTTCAAGTCCAAGTATTTTACATGTTTTTCCTTGCCTCTCCTCCTCTCTTTCCATCCCAAGAGCATCAGATTCCCCAGGCCCTTTTTCCTCATTAGATGCCTCAAAAGAGTCAACTGTCTTTTGCTCATGTTAGGTATTAGGTTTTTTTTCTGTCTTCAAAACCTCATTGCTGCTCATGTTATCCCTAGCATCCTCCTGTAGAACTGCATTTTGGTTGCTGGACAATCTCCTTAAAGATGAAAGAGACTCAAGGCAACAGAAGGATGCAGAGGATACCATGGACCAAACATGTGAGCAATAACAAGGTTTTGGAGAGGATGAAAATGAAAAGAAAACATACTTAACATCAGGAAGAAAAACAGCTGAAGATTCTGGAACATGTAAGGGAGGAGGACTATCAGGATGGATAAAGGGAAAGAAATAGGAAAGAAGTTTGATACATACTTGATGGGTGTGAGCAAGTGAATGGTAGAGCAGGGTTTAGGAGAGATACCAAGAAGAAAAATGTTGAGAGTGACAAAGGATAGTGTAAGTGGAAGCAAATGATTGCTTTTGTCCTAAAGGTCTCATTTCGAAAGACCGGATGAGATACTTGCTCTCATTTCGAAAGACCGGATAGAGGTCTTGCTCTCATTTCGAGCTTGGGATAGAGGTCTTGCTCTCATTTAGAAAGACCGGATAGAGGTCTTGCTCTCATTTCGAAAGACTTCGGATAGAGGTCTTGCTCTCATTTCGAAAGACCGGATAGAGGTCTTGCTCTCATTTCGAAAGACCGGATAGAGGTCTTGCTCTCATCATTTCGAAAGACCGGATAGAGGTCTTGCTCTCATTAGAAGACCGGATAGAGGTCTTGCTCTCATTTCGAAAGACCGGATAGAGGTCTTGCTCTCATTTCGAAAGACCGGATAGAGGTCTTGCTCTCATTTGAAAAGACCGGATAGGGTCTTGCTCTCATTAGAAAGACCGGATAGAGGTCTTGCTCTCATTTCGAAAGACCGGATAGAGGTCTTGCTCTCATTTCGAAAGACCGGATAGAGGTCTTGCTCTCATTTCGAAAGACCGGGATAGGGTCTTGCTCTCATTTCGAAAGACCGGATAGAGGTCTTGCTCTCATTTCGGAGCCGGATGAGGTCTTGCTCTCATTTCGAAAGACCGGATAGAGGTCTTGCTCTCATTTCGAAAGACCGGATAGAGGTCTTGCTCTCATTCGAAAGACCGGATAGGGTCTTGCTCCTCATTCGAAAAGGCCGGGATGGGGGTCTTGCTCTCATTTCGAAAGACCGGATAGAGGTCTTGCTCTCCTTCGAAAGACCGGATAGAGGTCTTGCTCTCATTTCGAAAGACCGGATAGAGGTCTTGCTCTCATTTTCGAAAGACCGGATAGAGGTCTTGCTCTCATTTCGAAAGACCGGATAGAGGTCTTGCTCTCATTTCGAAAGACCGGATAGAGGTCTTGCTCATTTCGAAAGACCGGATAGAGGTCTTGCTCTCATTCTGAAAGACCGGATAGAGGTCTTGCTCTCATTTCGAAAGACCGGATGAGGGTCTTGCTACTCATTTCGAAAGACCGGATAGAGTCTTGCTCATTTCGAAAGACGGATAGAGGTCTTGCTCTCATTTCGAAAGACCGGATAGAGGTCTTGCTCTCATTTCGAAAGACCGGATAAGGTCAACACTCTCATTTCGAAAGACCGGATAGAGGTCTTGCTCATTAAAGACCGGATAGAGGTCTTGCTCTCATTTCGGAACCGGATAGAGGTCTTGCTCTCATTTCGAAGACCGGATAGGAGTCTTGCTCTCATTTCGAAAGACCGGATAGAGGTCTTGCTCTCATTTCGAAGACCGGATAGAGGTCTTGCTCATTCGAAAGACCGGGACAGTCCTCCTTGCTCATTTCGAAAGACCGGATAGAGGTCTTGCTCTCATTCGAAAGACCGGATGAGGTCTTGCTCTCCATTTCGAAAGCCGGATAGAGGTCTTGCTCTCATTTTAGAAAGACCGGATGGGGAGTCTTGCTCTCATTTCGAAAGACCGGATAGAGGTCTTGCTATTTTTCGAAAGACCGGATAGAGGTCTTGCTCTCATTTCGGAGCCGGATGGGGGTCTTGCTCTCATTTGAAAGGCTTCGGATAGGAGTCTTGCTCTCATTTCCGAACCGGATGAGGTCTTGCTCTTCGAAAGACCGGATAGAGGTCTTGCTCTCATTTTCGGAGCCCGGATGGGGTCTTGCTCTCATTTCGAAAGACCGGATAGAGGTCTTGCTCTCATTTCGAAAGACCGGATAGAGGTCTTGCTCTCATTTCGAAAGACCGGATAGAGGTCTTGCTCTCATTAGAAAGACCGGATAGAGGTCTTGCTCTCATTCGAAAGACCGGATAGAGGTCTTGCTCTCATTTGGAAAAGCGGATATGCATCATGGTGCAATTTCGACTCGGAATGCTAAATCAGGGAGCCGAGTTTAAATGCCAGTTCAATTCATTGCATTTACTTCTGCACAAACATCCTTGGGAAAGGTATTAATACATCTCTTCTATCTAGTTATGGGTTAACTAACAGGACAGATTGGGTTCTATAGCCATGGCTAGCAATCAGTCTACCACAGAAAACAATGCCAACCTACTGCAGGAGAATCTTCTGCCCAGTCAGTCATGTCTTGAAAGAGACATGATCACCCAAGCGGGTTTCATGTATGGTACTTAGCTGGCTGTTCTCATTTCATCTTCCATGTCTCAGCCACTTCTATCATCCAGAGGCTAGTCTTCTATTGCATTCTCCTAATCTGAAGAAGTCATCTTTTCTTCTGTCAAAGTTTTCTTCCATCACATTTTCCTATTCCAGTCTGGGTCTTAATTCTTCAGTATGGGTCACTAGGCCTTTTCCTTTCTGATATAATAGCAATTTTTGGTCCACAGTGCATAATGAAATTATCTCTCAGGAGTTGCTACTTTGTCTTTTTTATACCATATCCTTTCATTTGTAGAATATGACATTGTTAACAGAGATCTTATTTGTTTCCCCATTAACATAGATGGGTTTTGCAATTTGCCTGCATGTGGAATTATATAACTATATAAGCAGTAACCTTGGTAAATATAATCTCTACTTGGGGAAAATGATTTTTTTTTTCAATCATATCACCCCGGGCAAGGCGGTTAGGCCACTAGTGTGCAGGGGGCTATGTAAGAGTGAAAAGATTGGAAAAGAGAAAACCAGAAACCACATCCTAAACAGGGAACAAGGGATGAGCCTCTACACCTGTTCAATAGACGTGGGTGGAGTGTGAACCGGGCGATAGTTTAGTCTATCTACTCCAATTGAAAAAAAAATAAGGAAAAGTGAAAAGATTGGAAAAGAGAAAGCCGGAAACCACATCCTATAATCCCGTTTGTACTGTCTGCATCATTCTTTCCACAATCACATTAGATTCTGGTGATACAGTGGTGTTTTATAAAGGAAGCAGCCAATCCACCTCAACAAATTATAGACCTTCAATTACAACATTTCATTACAAAGAATTTTTGATCAACAGGAAATATACTTGACACTGGAAGAATTCTTAATGACTCCCCTCATTACTTCAACTGGAACTGTTACTCTCAATGCTACTCTGACAATGTGATATTGTCCTGTTATTTATATCCAACATATACACTTAATAGACACAAAACATGCAAATATTTAACAGAAAAATGCCAAATTCCATTAAAATTGGAACACAAACATTTCTAATAATTACTTATGCTTAAAGATTGAAACTTTGAAAACTATTAATTTGATGTAATTTTCATTTTTTTCTTTAAATCATAAGTTGTTTAATCTTATCAATTCATGGAAAGCAGTAAATACTTAACTGTCTCATGGGTAATAGCTTTAGCTATTTATACTTTTCATGACATCCTATTTAAATGAGTCACCTCAATAAGTTAATTAAATTTTAAGTTGGCATCCACTCTAGTGATATCATTGCTTATTAATAATTTCCAGTAAAAGTGGCTTATTTCGTATGAAATTGATTAATAATATCTTCTAATAACATGTCCTCTCTAATTTGAATCCGTGTAATTGGTTCATTTTACTAATTTTTATAATTTTTAAAGGTTTTCATATATGACAAATTGTTTAAAAAGTTTGTTTAAGGAAGAAAAGTGAATTCATTCTTTCTCTTATATATATATATATATATATATATATATATATAAACTTATTTAAAAATGGAACTTTTTGTGTGTGTGTATCCATTACCTATAGACTCCGAAACGGATGAACCGATTTTCTTGAAAATTTACAGTTCTACTATAACCATTCGCGAGTATTCTTAGCTAGGTTTTGTGTCGAGGTACCCCTGATAAATATTGAAAATAGATAATTGAAAAAATTGGGTTATAGAAGGAGTGGCCCGATTTTAATCAAATTTGATTAACTCATAGATAAAGACATAACAATATTCAGAAGTTTCAAGGTTGCAGTTCTTACAATAGTGCAGAAAATCAATAATATATGTATGTAAAAGCAAGTTGTTTGTGTGTGTGTGTTTATCTGCCTGTATGTCTGTATTTTTTTTTAGACCTTTTATTTTTAGTTTTTGCCTCAGGTTTGGCTCTAAGTAGGTATAATTGTAGTTCTTAGTCTCTGCCATGATACCATTTACTCAGAGGACTTATTTAGCCTTCAAAATTCAGTTTATGACGAAAAAAACTTATTTGATATCGATACCAGGAAATAAAAATTTGACTTACATCCATTCATTTTTCTTTCAGTCAACGGTTTCACTTTAACTGGAAACAACTATTGCTTTTTAGTCTTTCATACCAATGTCCAAAGAGTGAGCTCCAGGACCATGGATGAGTTTTAAAGCTTTCATTCCACCTGAGCAACGCCGGACTATACTGCTAGTATATATATATATATATATATATATATATATATATACACGCATATATGATACATGTGTGCTTGGATTGAGGAATTGGAGAGCAGTCAAGTTTATTGCATTCCCTTACATGCTGATCCTCTTGAGAATGTTATATATCCATCTCTCTAAGCTATGGTTAAAAAGCAGGACCACTGGATCTGATAGCCTTGGGTGGCAACTGATCTAAGAGAAGGAAAACTCAATTTCAAACCTTATGGTAGGTTCTAGTGTACAGACTGAGGATGACCCACACCATACTTGGTACTTTTCAGTTATCATTTAAGAGCTGGGAAAGGAGATGGCCACCACTGACCTATGTAGAAGCCCACTGAAAGGAACATGAAGAATCAAAGAAAATTCAGATGACATATATATATATATATTTTAATTCAGATACTTCAATCCAAGTGAAAAAAGCAGGAATGTAAATTCCAAAAACCCGATCCTAATTAATATTAAAAATTTTATTTTAATATTAAAAAATGATACAGGAAGAGAGCTCTATGTAATAAAATATTACAGAGCATATATATATATATTAAAAAAGGATTAATTCAAAGATGTTGAATGGCCATTTCGATATGAAGATCCCCACGGGGGATAACATCACCTCAGCAACAGAAAAATCCTTTCAGAAACTGGAGAAAAATTAGTCTACTTTTCCTTTTTAAATAGATTACAAAGAAATTAAAAAATAAAATAAAAATAAAAAGGAAAAATAAAGGAAAAGAAAAAGAAAATAAAATCAAATAAGCAAGAAAAGAAACAAGAAAAGAAACAAGAAAAGAAACAAGAAAAGAAACAAAAAAAGAAACAAAAAAAGAAACAAAAAAGAAACAAAAAAAGAAACAAAAAAAGAAAAAATTGACATCGTCTGGGTTCACAAAAAAAAAAGGAAGAGAATTGTAACTAAAAATTAACAGACAGCCGAGTTAAATCGACGTAAGTTTAAGCAACATGGAAAAAAGGTGGTTTTTATTTTTAATAAATAAATAAAAATATAAAATAAATAAATAAAAATATAAAATAAATAAATAAAAAAAATATTTTTATAAAATAAAAAACACGGAAAAAAGGTGGTTTTTATTTTTATTTTATTTTTTAATTTCTTTGTAATCTATTTAAAAAGGAAAAGTAGACTAATTTTTCTCCAGTTTCTGAAAGGATTTTTCTGTTGCTGAGGTGATGTGTTATCCCCCGTGGGGATCTTCATATCGAAATGGCCATTCAACATCTTTGAATTAATCCTTTTTTAATATATATATATATATATATATATATATATATATATATATATGTCATCTGAATTTTCTTTGATATATATATATATATATATATATATATAACTCCGATGAACTTAGCTCACTGGTGACCCCATATATGAATTTACTCGAGATTAGCGACTTGGTCCCACTCTTTTACTGTGAAACCAAGAAAATGTAAATGCAAATTCTACTCCAGCAGCTTTCTTTTCTCGCACTTTCCATCTGTGGAATTCCAATCCATTTATTTGCTTCCCCGACAGCTACAATCTCCAAGAATTTAAATGTAAAGTCAATAAACATCTATCTCACTAACCTGCATCCTCTCTCTCATGCTCCTTTCTCCACCTACTCCACTCATCAGTATTCTCATCCTTCTCTTGCCCACTTCCTGACACCCCCTATAACCTGTCACTTTCTAACTTTCCTCCTATGTAACCCCCTGCAAAACGGTTTTCAGAAAAATGCCTTGCTTGGGGCGATATGATAAAAAAATCACATATATATATATATATATATATATATATATATATATATATATATATGCAATTTCTTATATTATTTATATATTATATATGCATGGAACTTATTTGAAAGTGCTCAATATCAGTGATAGAGTTGACATTTATATAGATAGGTGTGAGTTTGTAACCCACACCTACCTACCTATCTATATATATATATATATACTTGAGTGAATAAGGAATGAAGAAAATTTTACAACGTCCAAATCATTAATTTAAGAAAGCACTTGATATATAATTCAGACCTGTGAATATTATAAATTATATTTTAGAACATGTGCAAATTTTTTTATATATATCCACTACAAATTGTACATTTTGTTTCAACATTGGACTTCTAATGTTGAAACAAAATGAACAATTTGAAGTGGATATATATAAAAAAAAATTGTACATGTTCTAAAATATAGTTTATAATAAATATATAATGAACTCCCATTGTTTTTGACATATGAGAGTCAAGCATCCCAGTTATTAGAACCAACAGCCAAACAACCTACACATTTGATCATAGTATTGAAGGCTAGTACAGAACAAATCACCATTTTTGGATGAGCCGAATACTGAGAACAGGTGCACAGCATGCCATAAGGTCTTCGAAGGACTCCCAATAGGTTTTGAATTCAGAGTTGTTTTTGCCCTCCTCAACTGTTCAACACCCAAGGCTACAGAACCTAGTCTATCCTACTATTTTTTCTTTCTACATAATTGCCTTTCCTTTCTTTATTCTTCCCTTTCCACCATTGCTTTTTTTTCTCCCACTTTGTCATTTTTCTTTTTAGTTTTTCTTTTCTCAAATATAGTTTAATTTTTCTTTATATTCTAGTGTGAATGGATGGCAGAGCAAGTACATCAAGAGATCTTAAATAGCCAAATGTTGCTTAAAGAAAAAATTGAAGTAGTGGAGAGCCATTATCGCCAACATCCTAAAATGATATGTCAAATTAATATATTAGATATATTATTCCAATTCCATATCTGAAATTTTTGTTGCCTTGTTAGTTGTGCAACATGATCAAGTGTGATGAAAATTCTTATCCTAGCTATGAAACCCATTACAAATTGGGAAATAAGCCCAAAACTTTTCAATATCTCCTCACATTTGTCTAATTCCAACACCTGAGTTATTGATCCAACCAGGTAACTGCACCCAATTGTTTTGTCACTGATGTCAGATTTTAGAAAGTGAGTCAGTTTGTGAACTTTTTATCACCAACTCATTAGTCCAATTTTGAAACTTCTCTTGGCTTCACTGAGACTTTTCATAAAATATTCAAAATCTAATTTTAGCCATTTCAGGTCAGAGATACTAAAATCAAGCAGGTATAGGAATTTAAATACCTGGGATGTGTTTTAACAGAGGATGAAAAGTGAGGCATATTAGCATTGAGAGACAAAATTTCATTGGAAACAGTAGTGGACAGCTATGATATCTGTCCTTTTATATGGCAGCGAATGAACAATCTCAAAGATAAAGGATAGACTTCAAGCAACAGAAATGTGGTTCTACAGAAGGATACTGAGGATTCCGTGGACTGAACATGTGAGCAACAACATTATTTTAGAGAGAAAATAAAGTAGAAACTTATTAACCTCAGGAAAAGATTGAAGTTTCTGGGATGTGTAATGAGAAAAGAGAGCTTGGAGAATTTGATACTCACAGGGTAGATAGAGGAAATATGACTGAGAAAAACAGTACATAACATACTTGATGAGCTTAAGAGAATGGATGGATGAGAAGAGTTTGGGAGAATTATGAAGACATATCATACAAGAGACAGGAAGATGTGGAGGTCAACAATCATCTACACCCTGAAGGGACATAGCATATAAGAGGTCAGATTATAGGAAGAAATTTAGGCCTCTAACTTTTTAGCAACTAATATTTGACAGTTCAAACTCCTAAGTTCTTGGCACGTCCATGATAAAGCTCCGAATCTCACACCACATAAAATTTGCTGGCTTGGTTTGACTAAGAAGTGCTTTCCAAAAAAATTTCAAAGGATCAAATGTTTGCTCAGATTTTTGGAAGTAAAATCAAAAACTTTTCAGTAGCCCCTCGTATTTATCAGTTTCTAACACTTGAGTTCTTGGTCTGACCAGGAAGCCCTCAACCTCCACCTCCCAATAATCTAATGTTTGGCCATTTGATCAAATTTTGGGAAGTGAGTCAGACCCAAGTGTTTTCAGCACCTACTCATATTTCTCTAATCTCGACACTTGTGGTCTTGGGCCAAGATAAGTTTAGTAAATACTTGATAGCTGTTTACTGATCAATGATGCAAATCAGCCTGCAATAACAAAATTTTACGGTAATTTAAATTCATTCATTAAATATGTGAGCAAATGCCAAGCTATTGTTCTGAGCAACAATTCATGCAAAAACAAATTAGGTTATCACGGTTTTACATGATTGGTCGAAGTTGATTTCATGTCTCTTGTATCTTTGGACAAGGGATTAATTATATTTGCCTGTCACTGTTTACTTAGTATTCAGATCTTGAGGCACTCACCATAAATAGACACTCTTCTTTTGTTTTATCTATGTATGTTATTTACCAGCGAACAAGGACTATGAAGAAGTTGGCGGATTCAATTATCTTCTGACAAGTTCAGTCTTCTGTGTACTGAAAGAATTGCTTAGTTGCCAAATAATTCTGTTTTTTTGATTCATCTTATCCATCTCCCTATTAATTATCTTAGAGAACCTCTAATTTTTAGGCCTCCAAAATAAATCTGCAACCATTTAATCACCCGAGAGAAATGTTTTTATTTTTCATCTGCATGGCTAAAGTCAACTTTCAGGAAAGCAACTCCTTTTACTTTCTTGGTCATATATTTTCCACTGATATAAAGTTAAGTTATTATATTAAATTAATTGATGCTTCTAAGTAAGTCAGTTTTTCTATGTTCTAGACAATTTTTCTCACCAGCATCTATATTGCACATTCTATAAGTCTACCAATTGTTTGTGCATTGATTAGTGCTACTACATCCAGTCTGGTACTTCTGCTATAGGTCTAGAGATTCTTAAAATACAATCTGTGATATTAACAGTTCAGACCTGGCATCTAGACTTTAATCACTTTTCCACCACTGTAACCTAACTTCTTTTTATATAAATCTATCTAAATGTAAACTTATTCATAAATGGAACTTTGTGTGTGTATTACCTATAGACTCCGAAACGGCTGAACCTATTTTCTTGAAAATTTACACAGGTGTACCATAAGTGTCTGCAAATGTTCTTAGCTTGGTTTTGTGTTGAGGTACCCCCAATAAATATCAGAAATCAAAAGAATCGGGTTATAGAAGGAGTGGTCTGATTTTAAATATGATACACTCATAGACAAAGACATAAGAAACGATATTCAGAAGTTTCAAGGCTACAGTTGTTACAATAGTGCAGAAAATCGATAATATATATATATATATATATATAAAAGCTTTCATTTCACCCGAACAATGCAGGCCAATATTGCTAGTATTTTTATAATTTTTCTGATGAGGTTTCTTTTTTGGTACTTTGAATTCTTGAATTTCAGCATAATAGCATGGCAGAATATACGCTACCAGCCATAATTATTAGGCCACCAAAATTTTAGAAATAAAATGATGTATTTCATGCTATTTTTAGTATTTATTGCCAAGTGGATGATTCTAAATGAAAATAAAATGGTTCTTTTGTTGTTATTACTTTGCAAAATTTTACAAGGCAGCCAGGAAGCCTTTGCTCTGGCCAGCCAATAAAAAGAGAGCTCAAAAACTGGACACCAGAACAGTTCATTTGATGCCCAGGATATTGTGCAGTATTAACAAAAGAACAATTCTATTTTCATTTACAATTATCTACTTGGCAATAAATACTAAAAATAGTATGAAATTCATCATTTTTTTTTTAAACTGGGGTGGCCTAATAATTATAGCAGGTAATGTATATTGTAATTTAATGGATGTAAGCTCAGAACAAAAAAATCAGAAAACAGATTGATTTCCAGCCAGGTTCACTTGTGCACAAATATTCTTGGAAAAAGTATCTTTTCATCAGCTATGGATTGATAAAAGGAATAATTAGGTCCTATAACATTATGTTGGCAACCAGTCTAACACAAAGAAACAGCAACCTATTTCAGAAAAATCTGCCTCATCAGACATGACTCAAGCACTATACATGATATATGCTTTTTACTGAATAACAGACTAGATTGGCAGCTAGGTCTCATATTGTCACTATTAAAATTGCTAGATATGACCATAAATTATGTAATAATAGCTTATACCCTATACTTCTCACTTGTGGTAATTTGTTCCAACTTACTTTTCTGTGAGCTACAATCTTTAAAAGTTTAAAAATTTGTTAAAACATCTGTCTCCTTAAATCTTATTCTTTTGTGCTTTCCATTTCTTTCACTCAGTCGCCCCTTGCATCTTAGTGGTTTTTATTGCCTTGCTATGAAAGAAATAAAACAGAACTTATTTTATTAACACTTTCTGAGAAAAAATAGAAATATATTATTTGGTCATATACAGAAATGATAATTTTGGTACTCATCTTTCATGGAATTTTCTGGTAATCAATCCTTTGGGGGATAAAAGCAAATAGCAATTATGATGAATAGAAATTAAAATCTTATTTGGAGATGTATTACTAATATGTTTAAAAGAAAACCCTAGAGTTCATAAAATTCAAAGCAGATATAAAGCTTAAAAAAAAAAAACACACAAAGTGGATTAATACAACAAAAAATTAGAAAAATCAACAACTAAATATCAGAAAATTTTTTTATCAATTTTACCTCTTCAAAATGATTTTACAGAACCTTGCCAAACATTGTATAGAGCATACCTAAATTAATTTAAAACGGCTCTTCAGCAATGAAAATTATAAAATTTTTCTACTATATTAACACTTTCTCACAAAAAAAAAAAAACAAATATATTATGTTATTTGATCATATATAGAAATTATGAAAATTTTGTTACTTATCTTTCATGGAATTTTCTGGTAATCAGTTCTTTGGGGGATAGAAGCAAATAGCCATTATGATGAATAGAAATTAAAAACGTTTTTTTAGAGATGTATTGCTTATACGTTTCTAAGAAAACTCTGTAGTTCAAAGAATTCCAAGCAAAGATATAAAACTTGAAACAAACAAAGTAGATCAATAAAACAGAAAGTAAGAAAAATGAACTAAATATCAGTGAGTAAATTCTCTATCAATCTTACCCCTTCAAAATGATTTTACAGAGTCATGCCAGACACTATATAGACCATACCTGAATGAATTCAAAAATGAAATTTTAAGAAATATTCATTCTGTCTGAAAGAATGAATCTCTAAAGGGCCCAGACATGCAACTAATATGGATTGGCCAGTTTTGAGTGAGAAGATTATCTCTCAAAGCTTTATCTGGATTAACAACTGAAGTGTCATACTCCTCCAGGATATAGGTGATCATAGCCATCCATATAACCCTCATCATTGTAGTTTTTAACACCTTTTCTCTTGGTATTTCTCAGAAATCCTGCTCTGCTATCCACTAGCTCAAGCCAATCAAGTATTTTATGCATTGCTTTCACATCTCTTATTCCTTCTATCCATCTAGTGAGTATCAGATTCTCCAATCCCTCCTTCCTCATTAGGTGTCCCAGAAACTTCAGCTGTCTATTCCAGATGTAAAGTTTCCTTTTTATTTCCATTCTCTCCAAAAACTCGTTACTCACATGTTTGGTCCATGGTATCTTCAGCATCCTTTTGTAGAACAACATCTCCATTGCTTTGAGTCAATCCATCTTAGAGATTATCCAGTATTTACTGCCATATAGGAGGACACATCACACAACACTGTTTCCAAAAGAAAAATTTTCCTGTTTCTAAATATTCTATTTATACTCTTGGAATGTGTTTTTGGCCATACCAATACGCCTTTGGATCTCAGTATCACACTATAAGTTCTGTAAATCTTGAGATTCTGTAAACTATGGTTGAAGAAAATCCTGAGCATATACTCAAAGATTTGACAAAACAGCTTTGACCATTAACACCTTCATAAATCTGAAAAAGTGAATGAACTTGATCAAGTAATATCATCCGCTAATCATTCTAGACTTGCTACCAAACCTTTCTTTGGTAGAATCATCACCAGTGATAAAAATGGATTCTCTAAAATTATATCCAATGAAAGCAAGTGGTTGACATCCACAGAAAAAGTTGACTATCCCCAAACCAAAAATACACACCCAAAATAGTACGTTTAGTGAATTATGAAGGGCATCTTTCATTAAGTGTCAAACTATAAAAACAGTTAACATTCTTTTCAGATCAATATAACATTTTTTAAAAAGGTGAAAGTTTTATTTATTGGGAAGATGTTAAAACTTCTGTTAAGTTACTTTGCAGCTGAAGAATATTATGTCCAAGAAATGAACACTTTACAAAATGATGTGATTAAGTTATCAATAATGAGGGGAAATCTAATCTTGATTAAATCTATCAATACCAAAGATGTATTTTTTTTCTTTCTAACTTAATAGAAATATCTACAGATATATTCAGTACTATCTCATTTTTGTCTTTGTTTTGAAGATGTTTTGACCTTTGTAACCTGTTTGAATTTTTGTAATGAGGTGTTACAATCCATTTCACTTCATACTTCTGTCTTTGTGACTATGTGCTATAGAATGTAGAACAGCAAATACAATTTAGATGAAGAACTTGTTTCAAGAACATTTTTCTGCTAATGTTCATCCAATACATAACCCAAGAGCCACTCAAAGTAGTGGATTACCAAATGAAGTATAAGCATGGTAGAATTGATCAATTTTTTTATTGCTTCACTCTTTGCAGGTTATTTTAAGTTACAAAATATGTTCAGATCTTTAAAAAAATAATAGATCACTAAATCTCCCTTTTCAGCAGTTTACAGTCCATGATGCCATTTTCAATTGGAAATATATCTTACCCAGATATAAAGATTGAGAGTCGAGCTCACAGTCCTCCATTTGGGAAAACCCGATATTTGCTGTTTCTGTTTGTGGAATGTGTCCTTGTATGGGACATAGATGACTCTGGTTCATTTTAATCTGGGATCCGAAACATGGTTTCTCCAAAAACAGGAGAATCTCTATGTTATATACAAGACTTATTCAATTTGTTTCTCTTTACACTTTGCTTGATGTGTAGATATGTGATATATTCTCCCCAGCATGGGATACATGTATATATAGTTTTGTGTATGTCAGTGTTATAAAAGTCTCTGAGAATTTCGGAATTACAAATCAGGGAGCCGAGTTCAAATTCCAGTTGAATTTCTTGCAGTCACTCATGCAAAAATACCCTTGGGAAAGGTATTAATCCATCTCTTTCCTCCAGTTATGGGTTAAATAATAGGACAGATTGGGTGCTATAGCCTTGGCTGGCAACCAATCTACTGCAGAAAGCAATGGCAACCTACTTCAGGATAATCTTCTGCCCAGTCAGTCATGTCTCTTTCAAGACATGATCATCCAAAACATGTATCACGTATGGCACTTAACTGACTTGTAAAAATAGAAAAGAGGAGTCAGGTACTTCCTGGAACTGTACAAAGAACTGAGCTTTTTTTCAGCATCTCTAACAATGGATTGTATGAATATGAGAAACCTTGTTCAAGAAACATCTATCTAGGAATACTTGGAGTGCATAATTTAAATAGCAAAGGCTGGAGAATACAGTGAGCAAAACATTGTGGAAGGGATAAAAACAATCAATGTATGAGAATCAATGAGTATTAACATCGCACTTGCAAAAATCCTGACAAACTGTCAAACTGACACGAACCTAACATCTGAAATGAATGGAGAAAATTAGAAAAAATTCCTAAATCTGATGATAATATCCAAACATATAGCTTACTCCTGAACATATATAGATCTAAAGCTAATTCCATCTAGTTTAACTCTCAGAGCATCTGTAAATAACAAAAAGGTGAAAACAATTGTAGGAAGAGAAAAGTGTCTAAGTTTAGATGGGCAAGACATGATTAAGAGATAAATATGACTGATGCACCCTTCCAATAGAAAAAATTCTACTCTGAAGCACAAAAAAAAAAGGAAAAAAAAAGCACTAAATAAAGACAAAGATAAGATAAAAAAATATTTGAAAAAAATGAGAAGTGGATAAATAGTCTGAAAATTATTATATAAGAGAAACTGCACACTGTTAAACTAAAAGCTATAAAGAAAAAACAATTTCCAAGGACACTTCTATGTACATGGTGCGATGGCTAAATTGTCGCCATTTTATTTTTTTTTTTTACTTTTGTGCGCATGCGTTATTTTGGATTTTGCCAACTGCACAATATAGTAGGGTTAATTGGGCACCAACTGTGAAAACAAGAGCACCATGACAATTCAGTCTACCATAAATTTAGAAACGGCATGCTATACTACTTGTCCTTCATACTGGAAGCTCCAATACAGACATTTCAGAGTTTTTGGATGTCAATCTGAGGGCAGTACAGAGGATTCAGAAAAAGATGGATGCTGTACTCAGTCAACATCATTATGTTTGAAGGGATCACTAGTGATGGCAACATTATATCTCCAGCTTCCCACAGGACATCAGACGCATCACAGAGGCTTGCATCAAGTGCCTTTAGAAGATAGTGATTCCCTGGGTCAAGAGGGTGGCTGCTGGAAGACCCTATATCTGACAACAGGACTCTACACCATGCCACAAAAGCAGAAGAGTCAATCATGGCTGCAGACAATTTCTGTAATCACATCAACCCTTAAATCTAGCCATCTAACTCCCCAAACTGCAACCTTCTTGATTATGTGTGGGGGTATATTGGAACAATAGCCCAATGGAACTCTATAACACCAAAGATGAACCAAAGGCAAGGGTTATGGGAGCATTCACCAACTTAAACCAAGAGACTATCCAGAAGAGATGCATGAGATTCTGAAGTCATCAGAAGGCCATGGTTGAAACCAATGACAATTTAAAAAAATTTATTTAGTATTTGAAGATATTTATGAAACTTTGGTAAATATATCTTAAAATGAGATGTCAGTGTTATTCACCTTTTCATGTAATTTAGATAATTCATCCATTGCACTCTGAACTTTTCTGATTTTTATATAAAACAGAAAAGAATTGTTTTAACGAAGGACAGAAAAGGAAACACCATAATCAGAACGGCATCGGAATAATAAAAGAAAAAAATGGTTTGAAACTCAGGAAAGATTACTGTAATATTGGTCCACCTATATATCTCAGTGAATGCGAGAAAATCAGGAATGCAGAACAGGGATCGAGAAAGCGCCAAACAGGGATCGAGATAAACCGCAAAAAGAAACTACAAAGGACAGGAAGTTGTGAAGAACCATGACTGAACAGTCCATGATGTGAGCTATGAATTTTTTATGAGCTGAAGTATACTAAAGTACTATGCAATGGGCACAGAAAGGAGTAAAAAACAAAATGGTTACTTATACTCAGAGTTGAAACTTCTAGAATATTGTCAAGATTATCTTACCGACAAGTGTGGGGGAAGGAAAAACAATCTCAAGGCTTGTAACAGAAATTCTGATGTTGCTTACAAGCAAAGTCTTCCTTGTAACAGTAATAAAAGTCAAAATGACTAGTAACACTCAGCACTTTCCTGTCTTTAACTAGTGAGCTTTGCAAAAGATTCGTAAAAACTGAAGTGTATGACAGAATGTAGCACCTTGTAATCTCTCTAATGTGATTCGATGAAGCCAGAGCATCTAGAAGAATAGTCAATCCCTTGGCCCTGGTTCGGTCGGAAGAAAAATTACTATTTTAGACAACAATGCCAGAGCACTTACTTCCTCTCCCAGACTTCCCCTCGGTGAGTACAATACCTTGTTCTTTCTTCCTCTTCTTTTAATTACAACACATGAGGAAAAAAGGGCTAAAGTATTTAGCACTCACAAAAGTGAAGGACAGATGGACATAGAGAAACAACATCTAATGAGCTTGTGTAAATGGATTGCAGAACAAGTAATGAAACAGTAAAAGGTAAAATATTAACAGCTACAAGAATATATAGTTGTGTAGAGCTGTTCACCCACATCCTGAAGATATCTGAAGTGCTGGTAGGTGATACACCCATGAGTAAATGATTAGATATCAGAGAGGTCCACAGTTCTGTGCAGTGGACAAGTCTTGTGTTCAAATTGTTTTACTAGTCCCGAGGAGTTCAGTATTTTCTATCATGGCTCAAAGTAGGGTGGGCAGTTCCTTTCTTCAGGACATGCAAAATGGATTTAATTCTGAAGTTACTTTCTTCTGACCTTTGCCTAGTGACACAGATAATACAAAGCAGCTGATTTGAATTTAGAGCTTTCCTCCTAGACTGGTTGCCAACCAAAGGTATAGGGCCTATCCTGCTAGTTATCTATAGCCGGAAATGAAAAGATGGATTCATACCTTTACCAAGGTTACAAGTATGTAAGTGAATGCAATGAACTGAACTGGAATTGTGATTGGGCTCTCCAATTTCTTCATCTGAATTGGTACCCATTACTCCACCATACCTCCCCGGAAGGGATACAGTCCATAAAAGAATGCAAAATCTCTTTAGCAAAGTAGAAATACTTTATTTTCTTGTTTAGATTTCATCTCAAATACACAACTTGGGTTTTATTTTGGACACCCTACTACATGCCAAATATCAACTGCTTCCTTTGTTACTATCAATTATCAAGAGATTTCAATGGTCAAATACCTGGAGTTCTGTGTTGTTGAAATAACTGAATATGTGAGTAGTGCAATTAAATTGACCTATCTCAAAGACCATTGAAAAACAAATATTCCAAGTTGGTTGTATATAAAAGTAAATTTGTTCTTAAGCAAGGCAATAAAGTCACTAAGATGCAAGGAATTACTAAGAGTTAAAAAATGAAAAAAAAAATATGAAGAAAAGAACAATAAAAGGAAGTCATAAGACAATTGACACTTTAAATTTTTAAAGATCAGAGTTGACTGAAAAGCAACAAACTGGAAGAGAGTTCCACAAAGAAAGTGCAATAGAAGAAACTTACCTTTACATCTAGCCATTTCAAATATAGGCAAGTTTATCAGAACAATTACCATGAATTTATTCGTAGGAAAGACACATGAAGGCTGTTACAGCGGTGGGAAAGTGACTGAAGCCAAGATGCTAAGTCAGGATCATTAATTTTGCAGATTCTTGGATTTTTAAAAAGAATTGATTCCTTACACATGATACCAAATTCAATCATCTTGACTTTACTGTCATGAGACTAGTCATTTGGAAATCAAACTTTTACCAAATATAAATGAAAGTTTGTTACATTTTGTAAAAGTTTTAGATTTCCAAATAATGAGTCTCATATGCCACCATCTTGAACATTAGTGGTATTTTTGGGGCCTTTATTTTTAATGTTTTTGGCTATCATGGCTGGTTCCAATCAATTTTCATAATTTAGTATTTAATTTCTGAAACAATAGATTCTATAAAGTTAAAAATTTCAGTCACCTCAAGTGATGAGTTAATTGAAATGCAATGTTACCCAATTGTGGGCACATTCAGGAACTCGCATCCCCAATTACAGTGTCTATAAAACTTGCAGATGCATTTGAGTGCTTCTAGCTTTAAAGGGATAACATGACTTTCTTTCTGGTTTATCAACCTTCTAGAGGTTATTTAAAGGGAGAAAATATTCTTGGAATTGTTAGAATATTTTTAGACAATATTCTACTGATCAGTCAGTTAAGTGCCATATATGATAGACACTTGGGCAATCATGTCTTGAAAGAGACCTGACTGACTGGGCAGAAGATTATCCTGCAGTAGGTTGCCATTGCTTTCTGTGGTAGACTGGTTGCCAGCCAAGGCTATAGAACCCAATCTGTTCTATTATGTAACCCATAAGAGATAAGGGATGTACATTGTGGTGCATTGGATATCGGCTCGGAACGAGAAATCGGGGAGCCGAGTTTGAATTCCAGCTGAATTCATTGCATTCACTTACGCACAAATACCCTTGGGAAAGGTATTAATCCATCTCTTCCTTCCAGTTATGGGTTAAATAACAGGACAGATTGGGTTCTATAGCCTTGGTCGGCAACCAGTCTACAGCAGAAAGCAATGGCAACCTACTACGGGATAATATTCTGCCCAGTCAGTCATGTCTCTTTCGAGACATGATCGCTCAAGCGTGTATTACTGATAACTGACTGAAGATATAAAAGTCAATTTTAACTACCAGGCAAGCTTTATTTGTTTTGGAAAAATATGAGGACAGTCCAAAAGAGTTATATTGAGAGTAAACCTGCATATGAATAAAAATCATAAAAATTCAAATGAACAGAAAATGGAGCAGAATTTACTGAAATGCTATATCTCTTTAAATCCAGGATTTTCCTGCAGTAGAATGCTCTTTCTGCAATAGACTGGTTGCCAACCAAGGCTATAAAACTGCCTGTACTTCTATTAGACCCATAGCTGGGAGCAGAACAGGTAGAGTACCTTTTCCAAGAATATTTGCATATAAGCATTTATAACAAACCTGACAGCAACAAAATTCAACAGGAAGACAAGGTTTAGTGTCATTATATACACAGGAACAAGAAATGCAATTTTTACAATCAAAATGATATCAGATAGAGCAATACAAATGCAGGACATATGTACATTTCATTCATATAATACACAAATGGATTTGGTAAAGTACGACTCAAAGATCTTTTTGAACTGCTAGGAAAACCTTATTTAAGAAAGACATTAGAATAACCCATAATATATACTGGAAGCAAACTGCCTGAATATCAATCTAAGTTACTACTGGACATAAAGTGAGGTATCAGTTTTCAACTATTAAGTAAATAAATTATTCATCTTAAGATTACAGGCACAGTCAGATTATTTTGAACAATGTTTTTTTTTTTTTTAATCATTACACCACAAACAAGGCAAGAATACCACTAGTACACAAGGGATTACAGAGAGAAAAATTGAGGAAAGGACAAAAGATGAACAGGATCATTTTTAGGATATATTTATATTAGATATTCATATGTTTCTCCTTAACATAAAGAAAGGGATTGGTGTTCAAATTATTACATAATAAATTGATCTACCCTAGACTTACAAGCAATGTCAGATTTTATTAAATGAAGGTTTTTTTGTGTTTTTTTTAAATTATATTTTCAAAATAAATCTTAAATATTAACTTACCACTGGACATAAAGTGATGGATCGGCTTTTAATTGTTATCAAGTAATAAACTGACCTCCACCTTTCAAGAATTACTAGTACCCTATCAGATTTTATAAAGTGTCAACACTTCACATTTTCAGGATATTTACATTAAATACAGGGTAATAAGAATCAGTTAAGTGCCATACAGGATATACGCTCTGGGCGATCATGTCTCGAAAGAAACATGACTGACTGGGCAGAAGATTATTTAACAGTAGGTTGCCATTGCTTTCTATGGTACACTGGTTGCCAGCCAAGATTATAGAACCCAATCTGTTCTATTATTTAACCCATAACTGGAGGAAAAAGATGAATTGATACTTTTCCCATAGGTATTTATAAGTGAATGCAAGGAATTCAACTGGAATTCAAACTCAGCACCTTGATTTGTCATTCCCAGTTGATATCCACTGCACCACAATACATATCCAAGAATAGAATTGTCTAAATTATACAAAAATCAAAATAACACTGACTTTTCATTTTAACAGATATATATCACTGCTGTAGCCTGGTATTGAAGAGTTGTGAGTTCAATACCAGACTACAGCAGTGGTGAACAAGTAATTTAGAGAGTCTGGTTAGAGGAAGATAACTCATGACTACCAAAAGAGGTTTCACACAAGAAATGAGAATGATATACCTCATTGATCATAATAAAAGGTTTCGTTTAAAATTCTTAGCACTTGAAGAAGGCCAAAGCATACAACAGCCAAAATATAATACAAATGAAAACCAAGTTGAGGACTATAGTCCAAATTATGTAAATAGTGTAAAGACAAGAACATTAGTCTGATATCTCATTCCAGAAATTCAGGTAATTATTTCACAGGTTATATGCACACCTTGTGTATTTAATTAAAAGAAAAAAATATATTAGCAATAACAGTCTCTTTATGTGAATCTTACTAAATCTAAAGTTATTTATAAATGGAACTTTGTGTGTGTCCCCTTTACCTATAGACTCCGAAACGGCTGAACCAATTTCTTAAAAATTTACACAGTTGTATTATCAGCATCTGCAAGTGTTCTTAGCTAGGTTTTGTGTTGAGGTACCCCCGATAAATATCAAAAATCAATCATCGAAAAAAAATCGGGTTATAGAAGGAGTGTCTGATTTTAATCAAATTTGATGCACTCATAGACAAAGGCATAAGAAACAATATTCAGAAGTTTCAAGGTTGCAGTTGTTACAATAGTGTAGAAAATCGATAATATATATATATATATATATATATATATATAAGCTTTCATTACACCTGAGCAATGCCAGGCTATACTGCTAGTAGATCACTAAAACAAAATTCAGAAAAATTACAAAACCAACATTACATATTTTTAAATGGTCTAAATGAAGTTTGGAAAACCAAGAAAGTTCACACCTCAGATTAAAATCTATTAAATCTGCATATCATTTGACACAAAAACACAGCATTTACAATATCAGTTTATTAATCTGTAAAGATTTGGATTTTAATCATTTATGTACTGAGCCATCAGTCAATCCAAGTAACAATGCATGTGAGTTAAAGTAGCAAGATATACCAGACAGTGTTAAACTCAGTAAGAAATCTTGTACCGAGTCTAGTCTTGTATGAGAACTTTCTTTTTAAGAAACAGAAGTATATACAAAAAAAAAAAATTAAATCTGTTTAAGGATACAGAAGATGCTTATCTCCCTTTGGTAGGCAGTAGAGATAAGTCATATGGGATAGATGACAGGCCAATTCACTTAATGACACTTTGTATAGTGGAAAAAAGTGACTTAATCTTTTCAGTAGCTAAACAGTAAGGCTGTTCTCTTTAATCTAGACCATCCCCACTGGCCCAAACAGAGACTATATCAGAATATATCTTTCTCAGATTTGGAATGAAATTCCAGATCTCAGTTCACAATTTGGAAAAATCCGAGACTTGCTCATTCCCATTACTTAAGATAGATATGTGTGTGTGTGTGTGTGTATGTATATATATATATATATATATATATCCTTTCAGATTCCTTTGAATCTGGAGTCCAAAACAAGGCTTTTCCAGATACAGCACTATCTTCATATTTGTAAGATCCTCCTTTTTTGTTTTTCACACACTGATTTGCACTGTAGCTATGTGACATTCTTTGCATGTAACATGTATAGTTTTGTGTATGTCTTAGTAGCATAAAATTCTCTGCTAACAAAGCATATATGTCATTACTTTTTCTTTCAGGCATTGTTTCATCCATGAACTATAGTAGTATTATATCAAAGATATAATAATGCCCATGATGGACGAAATACAAATGGAAGAGTAAATCTTTCTTCCAGAGGTCACTCCCTTTACACCTGCAACACTTTCTTAAATAAAATAATTTGATTTACACTTTACAATATATTCTTTTCCTTTGCTTTATCTTTATGAATGAGTATGAGTTTAATATTTTTATAAGGTTAAACTCTAATCCCCTATATTTTCTAGAAAACTTAAAGCTCCAGTGAAAGAACAAGATTTTTGAGGTTTTTTTTGTCAAATTATACATCTGATAAAGATCGGAACTGGCCAAAGAAATGTTCTGACTTCTGACAATTCACTTGAGATCAACTTTTGTTTGGTTAAAGAGACTTTTTTCTGCACCTGACAAAATAAATGTCATTTATGTCATAGGAGATCAACTTTTTAACTGCAAAGTTAGTTTGGTTAAAGAAAGACATTTTTCTGCATATTAAAAAAAAAAAAATGCAAAAGACATAGCACTTACCTTATCTACAAAACATATCCAAATAATTTTTACTCCCTAAGACTGGTAATTCATTTGAAATTTTTCAAGGGCTGCAGGACAAAAAAAAAAAAGTATTACTAATCATGAAAACTGAAAAAAAAAAAAGAAAAAAAAAAGTAAAATTTGATTGTTGTTATATTTTAATCAGTATAATCCCATACAAGGCAATAAAGAGACAAGAGGTTACAGGATGTAGAAGAATTAGGAATAGAAACATTAATAATGAGCAGAGAGAAATAAGTAATCAGGAATATAGTAGATAATGACTGAAACTGCATGAAAACTTTTACAGATTCAAGTTGGCTAGAAAGCATAAAGTCAAAAGGAAGTTACACAAGCAAGAAGTACAAGAAAAATTGTTTGCATAGAATTTATCATTACATATCGCCAGCTCAACTATATATATATATATATATATATATATATTTTTTTTTTTTATTGGAAGCTAAAAATGTTTCAATCATTTTCTCTGTAGCTGCCACCAGGCACCATTTGCTACCAAACCCACTGTAAAAATCAGCAGGTTCGTTTTCTCGCCAAAGCCAGCTCTGTATTCTTGAATGGCAGCCTTGTCACCCCTTGGGACAATGTGGCCAGAAAATATAGTTCCTTACATTTTAGGATAATGTAAAACAATAATGAGGTCTAAATGAGAAGTATAAGACAAAACAGTAAAATTAGAATAAGTAAATAAAAATATAACAAGTAAGCTGTCTTACGGCAACCTTTTCTAAAATATAGGACTTTTGGTCTCTGCGTAAGAAATAGAAACCCCATTAACAGGCTTTTGGATTGAGACCTTCTAAGAAGTCGAGGTAAATTTGTTATCTCCAGTGGCAGCACATTCATTCGGTACTGTTAGGGAGTAACTCAATTGCCATAGACCACACGAGGTGCCAACGAGGTAATTAACATGTTTTCCATTCAATTTTCAGCAAACCCTAGACAAATTTTATAGTTAACAGAATTTAATTCTTCTAAGGTTTATATTGCTTTTTAGACCCTTCCTTAATTTATAAAAATGTATTGCTTTGGCAATTCAAATGATTCTTGATTTAAACACTTGTTATAAGTTCCCTGTTTTGTTACAATTATTTATGTAAATTTTATTGTTTATTTTCTTTTTTAATTTTTGTAATTATCTATACTTGTCTACATTCTTCCTCCATGTGCTCATGTTATTTGTTTGTTTTAATTGCAGTTTTCACAGCTGCACAAGTACTGTTAAGGAAATAAACCTTTTTACAATATATGCCCACAGTTTGTCAGTTCTCTCATGCACGTTTGATGTGGCAATGGCAATTACACTCTCTACTGTAATAAAGACTTGAGTGTGTATATATTTCCCTCCTGTCATGCTCATGAAGAGAAACAACAGCAATGCAGTCTAACTTCATAGGACAGTCAGTCGTGGGGCAGTGTTGGCTCAGTCCATTCACTTTACAACCAGCTATGAAAGCTATTGCCATGTGTTTTCTCTTTAACAGTGCCTTGTTTTACTTTTTTTCAATAATTACATCAAGTATTGAAAAAAATATAAATATATATCCTCTATTACAATAAAGATTGTGTTTATTTCCCTCCTGTCACACCTGGGGTGGGGATTTGAATTATTTTTTTTTGTCTAAGATACTCAATAGTACGTTCATCAATATATATGCTGATTTCATTTCAGATGGCATATTGATATATTTTGCCATCATTTTTGATGGCATAGGCCCACTCATTATAATAATAATCGTTACTTACAAATGTCTTATTTTCTTCATCTGCATAGATATATTTCCTAAAATCATTTTCCAAATTATTTTCAAATTTTAAATAGATGCTTGTTTGTTCCAATCTAGAGGGAAAGAGTGCTAAGAACATCCCTCTCTCCAAATTTATAGACAAATCTGACAGATGCATGCTGGGATTGCTTTCTAGACAATTCTCCCTTGCATCTCAGTTTTTGTTCTTCAGCTTAATGTGGTGCGATGGTTAGCAAGTTTGTCTTACTAGAATTATTACAGCTGAGTACTGAGTTCAATACTCACTGGGTGCACCATACTAATGGCCTTGTGCCATATTTAAGCAGTGCTTAGAAAGTCAACCTTGGCACCTCAACATGGTGTAATGGTTAGCAAACCAGTATCACTAGAATCATTACAACTGATTTGAGTTTGATCCTTACTAGGTGTCCCATACATTCAGCCTTTGGCCACATCTAAACTGTGATTAGAAATATCACCATATATTTATTTTTTCTCGCTTGTGCATTGTGATGAAGTTCGGCTTGGAATGAGAATTCGGAAAGCCAAGTGAATATCAGTTGAATTCGCTGCATTCACTTACACACACACAGCCTTGGGAAAGGAATTAATACATCATTAAATAGCAGGACAGTGGATACCATAGCCTTGGAGAAAAACCAGTCAACTGCAGAAAATAACAGCAACCTACAGTGGGAAAAACCTTTGGCCCAGTCAGTCAGTCATGTCTCTTTTGAGACATCATTGCCCAAGTGTGTATCACGCATGACGCTTAACTAAGTCGTCTACGGTTATATCGTGTTGAATACACCGGTTCCCATCCGATCACCGAAGTTAAGTAACATCGAGCCTGGTCAGTACTTAAATGGGTGACCATTTGGGAATACCAGGTGCTGTCAACGTAAGGACCAAGAATGGTCCTCCAGGTTTGAGGGTTGGGTGCAGGGCTAACAACCCTGCACCATAAAAAACTGTTATAGAAACAGCAACAAAAAGTTGCTGCCCTATGCACCATCTGGGTCTGATGGATAAATGATGACTTGACTATAACTTGACTGTATCCCTTTATAGACAATTCTTTACTTTATTACTGTTACTTTGCCCTCCCCCCCCCCTTTTTTTTTTACACTAACATATTTTTTGCCTAGTATTATTTTGCTCTTTTTCTTTGAGAACTTTGTCATTTACACTTGACTATGGCCAATTACTCCACAATGGTAAATTAAGTAAGAGTAGTCAAAGACCACAAACCTTTGGCAAGGCAATGTCAACATCATCTCAGCGAATAGTAAGAGATGATTATTAAAATGAGAATAACTAATGAACTTGACTGCTCTCAAGAGAAAAAATACAAAAAAAAATGTAAATTGAAAATGAAGCTGCAAAATCTGTGGAAGAGTTTCACTTTTTAATATCCCAATATTTTGGCTCTTATTTTTAGCTTTTTGCAGAGCATTAAATTTATATTATAAATATTTTCATGGAAGAAAATAGTGCGTTTTGAAAATGTAACAGATAAATCAATCTAAGGGAAGTAATTACATATCTGGCATGTGAAACAGATAAAAACTATTACTGAAAAACAGGAAAAATATCCAAAATTATATCTCATACTGTGTCAAACACCAAAACTAATCAATTCATGCCAGTCATGAGGTCAATCATCCCTGAAAGTTTTATCTAAATCCATCTCGCGCATCTTAAGATATCTTGACCACAGACAAAAATGACAAAACTATACCTCCACCTTAAGGCAAATTGAATAAAATGAATATTTAATTAACAAACTTGGCTGCAATCACACACTCACCAGTGTGATATGGCTTCCCTGTGCCTCTTCTACAAATACTTTCACGGTTTCTGCTCCAATGAACTTAGCTCACTGGTGCCCCCTATATATGAATTCACTCAAGCTACTAAACTAGCAACTAGGTTTCATTCTTTTACAGTGAAACAGATAAAATGTAACCGTAATTTCTACTCTAACAGTTTCTTTTCTCACACTTCCCGCCTGTGGAATTCTCTTCCATATACTTGCTTTCCCGACAGCTAGAACCTCCAACGACTTAAATGTAAGGTCAATAGTTATCTCCTATCTCACTAACTTGCATCCTTTCTCTCAAGTTTTTTCTCCATCCACTCCACCCCCATCATACCAGTATTCTCATCCTTCTATTACCCTCTTCCTGACACCCCTATAACCTACCTATCTTTCTCATCACTTCCCCCTATGTAACCCCCAGCACAACAGTGGCAGTAAAACTACCTTGCTTAGAGTGAAATGATTAAAAAAAAAAAAGTCATCCATTGTTTTGTTTCTACTGCACTTTTTTTCTGTAAAGTACAAGCATTGAAGATGCAGTCATGTCATGATTTTAACCAAAATAGTGATCCTATCATCTGCACTCAAGTAACAGCTGACTAAAGTTTGAAGACACTTCTATGATTTCTCTAACAATAGCATTGACAACATTTTTGTCATGTATACAAAGGGAGCATAACAGTTACCATTTTTGTACAAATGCTCTTGGAAAAAGTAAGAGTCTTCTCCCATCTGAGGGTTAAATAGAAAACACTAGACTAATTTTTCATGGCAGCCAGTCTAAGTGAAAGACTGAATTCAAATCCAAGTAAACACCAACGAAAACTGATCCATTATTTCTCCCAAGTCATGGCCATTCACAGATAAAGGGATGTTTGAGAGTGCCATAATTATCTATATCCTGAAGAGGTTTGGCATTTAAAAATATTAAGGAAAATGAGCTGGTTGTATATCTAATTACTCACAATGCAGAGATAAAAAGGGAAGCTGTAGATCCACAGCTGTGTATATACCAAGCAGACATGATATTGAAAATCTGAGGGAAGATAATTGTTAAATATAATCTTGTATTCATAGTATCATTATTCAGTAATCAAAGTATTTTTGCAAGCTTTTGGCGTGTCAGAAAAACTTAATTCTAAGTTGTAGAGGAGTCAATGAGAAACTATTCACACTAACTTCCCCAATGCATTTTGTTTTTCAGCTTAACCCTTTGTGTATTATATAAAGCTAATATATATTGTAAGAATAATTCTATTTTGTGAGTGAATATTGCATAAACAATTTTTAAAATTTTTTCCAGATACAAGTCCTATTTAACCCATGGCTGGTGGGATAAGAGATTCATTCATACATTTCCAAAAGGTATTTGTATATGAAGTAATGTAATGAACCTGACTGGAATTCAAGATCAACTCTGAATTTTTATTTCTAACTGCTATCTATTACATCACCTGCAAATCCACTATCTTAACCAAGAAGTATAAACTCAATGAAACTGTGGAGAGTCATGATCCCCTATACTCTAAAAGGAAAAAAAAAAAAAAAAATATATATATATATATATATATATATATATAAGTATTCTTTTATGGACAATGTGTTTTTTGTTTGTTTTTTTTTATATCTAATCAAACGTCACGGGAAGCAAACATTAACGTGAAAAGGTACTGTAAGCTAAGCTACTTCATATCCAAATCACTGAAAAACATTGATATATACAACAAAGTAACAAGAATAGAGTTAGACAGGAATCTTGAAAAAGATTAATTAAGCTATTGCATGACAGCTTCCCCTAGTTGCACACACAATAAGTAAGAAAAAACTATGGAGCCAGACAATTGCATTTCTTCCAGAAGAAAAATGATGGCATGTTAACAGTGACAAGTTTAACTTTTAAATCACCTTATATTCCAAGTGCAACAACACCTACAAGGCAACATTTAAATGTTTTTTTTTTAAATTTTTTAAAAATAAATCATGAATGCAAACATTCTTTTCCATTATAAATGCTGGATGTAACTAATTTTAATGTTGGAAATATGAACTTGAGAAAGTTAATGGGTCAATTTTCATTCATTTTTGTAAAGCTGCACAAATTATTTGCATACATTATAGAATGTTTAGATCCGAGAACTATATAGGTTCACAAAGACATTTCTGGTGGGACCTCAGTACCAAAACATAACCAAACCTCATCAGGAGTATGACAATCTATTTAATATTTTCCTATACTATGCTCTCTCTCATATATATATATATATTTTTTTTTTTTTAAATTTTTAAATGAGTTATTTCACTACCTTGGTTTCTACCATGAGTGGTGTCTTCAGGCAATTTTTAATTACTAAAACAAGATATATATATATATATATATATATATAAATAAAATAACACACAATTGTGAATAAATGGGCAGATCCCAAACAAATCTAACAGTATTCCTGAAACCAGATGATTGGGGGGGGATGTATGCTGCTGACATATTCATAGTTGTGTAAGAATGATTTTGAAACAAATGAAAAATTCAACATCCTGTACCAAGTGACTTATTTCTCTTATCCTTAGAAAAAAAAAATTCAGATTCACTGATAGTATCAATCTAGCAAAATCTACTAAGCAACATAATTTTACATGTCTGGCAAAGACCATAATACAGAAATATCTCATCAGGATTACAACTAGGAGGAAATGAGAGCCCTAATCTATTTAATCTCTTCCTAGACTGTGCTCTGTGCATATACAAGCATAGATATAAAGAGATGGGCACTGATCACTAAAACTTTCTGTACTAAATATCAAATGAATATTAATAGAAGTCAATGTTCCTGCTTCCTCTCCTAAAATTGATGCACAAAAGATGAGTGGGGCTATGCTTTCAGCATGGGTATTCATAGCTCGGACAAGAATGATCTTTAGCAAAATTTCAACATATACTACTAAAGTAGCACTCAAATTTTAAGTAGAACTCAAAACTTTGCAAAATAGAAAACAATGTTCTTGCTTCCTCTCCTGAAGCCAATGCACAGAAGATGAGTGGGGCTATGCCTATAGCATCGGTATTCATAGCTCAGGCAAGAATGATCTTTAGCAAAATCTCAACATCTGCTACCAAATATTTTAAGTATAACTCAAAACTTTGCCAAATAGAAACAATGGTCTAGAACTGGAATTAAACGAATAGTAAATACAATGAATTCTTCATAAAAATTCAGGATGTGAAATTAGTAAATACTAAGCACTATAAATACCATGGTTTATAGATCAATAACAAATTTGCTTTATAGGTCCCAAATATTTATACACTGATGTCCTCAAGGATATAAGTGTTGGTTAAATCCAGGGATTTGACCCAAAGAGTTGCAAGTTCAATATCTGACTAAAACTTAATGAGTTAAGACATTTGGAAGTGGCATCACACATGGAATGAGAAATAAATTTGGTTTGAAATTCCTAGTAAATGAATCTTAATAGAAAATAGTGTTCCTGCTTTGTCCAATAAAGGATGGCATGTACAGCTAAAATGTTGTAAACATCGCAATAATGAGGAAAACAGTTTGAACAATGTAAGTAATAAATTTATTATAAACATCAACCTAAAATATAGAGTCATGTTCTTAATAGTTGCATAAGATTGAAGCTTTAACATGAATATCATGCACAGCATGAAACCCATTAATATCAAAAACGTTAAATGTTAACTGCTTCTTAAGATTGCTGGTTTGAATGAGTATAGCATGTTAGTCTCTATAAACCTTGTTGACTGATGCTGTAGAATAACAATGAATTATCAGATATTGGAAACAATATTTCAATGGCAGCAAGAACTAAAATGTATAGCACCTAACTCAAAGACGAAATAATGGCCTAATCAAGCTGCTAACATTCCATTCTATCACAAAGATTAGGAAAAAAAAAATATCAATAATGGAGGGAGTAAAAAAAACAAAAAATCAGCATTAAAGAACAATGCCTTAAAATTGACCATTAAAGTTAGGATTTCAGTTTAGAAATACTTTTACTAGCCATAAACATTCACCTCTAATTGAGGAGCCTTTTAACCTCTCTAATTATTGGCCAATTTGCTTCTTACCCCTTTGTGGCAAAGTATTCAATGCTATTATCAATGTTAAAATAGTTAGGCATCTCATATCTCACAACTTTCTCCTTGACAAATTATATGGGTTCGGTAAAATTTAGGTTTTTCCTTAACATTTTTTAACTGGAGTAGATAAACTACTATCACCTGGTTCATACTTCTCTCATTCAAGAGTAGAAGATCATTTGTTGTTTTCTGTTTGGGAAGGGGTTTCTGATTTCTTTTGCTTCTTCACATCTTCATAGGTTCTTTCTCAAGATTTTTTTAATATGTATTGATGGTGGTAACATATTTTCATTCTGAGATTTCTGGGTTGGCAGTTTCCTGGTTGCTGCTTCCAACTGGTAGTAAAGAGCCTGAACACTCATAGCATCTTGAGAGGCTGCTCTGATCAATTATTGAAAAATACCAGTATTTGTTGTAATTATGAAAATAAAACATAAATCTTATCGGACTAAATTTTGTGTGCTCTTATCTTAAATCATAAAAAGAAAAAAGACTACTAATTTTTAACACGTAATACCTTCTAGATTTTAAATCATATTGACCCCATTCAAAGCAGTAAAGACACAAAGACAAGTTACTGAGTTTGAAAGAATAAGTAAAAAAAGAGAAACATTAAGGAGAAAGAATAACAAAAGAGGACTTAAAAGAATAGATAACTTGCATTTATAGTGAGTTGCTTATCTATTCTTTTTCTGTTAGTGGAGAGTCCGTTCTAGTGAAGGGTAGTTATATATTGTTGCAGGTTAACGAATTTGGCCTTGTTGTAGATAGCCCACTATAAGTCATAAAATGATTACAAATCAAGAAAGGCAATTTGAATAGAAAAATAACATTTTATATATATATACACATATCAATGTTTTTTACAATTGAAGTAATACATTAAGTATAGGTCCAACAGAGGTTAAAATGTTCATGGCAATAAAATGCTGAAAGAGAATTAATGCTTAGGAATTTGGGAGTGTGTAAGTCAGGAAGGTCTTTGACGTATTTGCTCCTTAGGTCAGTAAGTAGTTTTTGAAACAGGGAAGGTAAAGAGGTAAGGGAGGCAAACATAGTAAGCCACTTGACTTAGGTCAAGGGGGGATACTAATTACTCTCCTCTCAATCTAGTCAGTGTTGTAAAAGTCTTCTAGAACAACCAGCCAGTAATCAACTAGAATGGAAGTTGGGGCTGACTGACCAAAAACCACCAGGGCAAATTGGTAGGTGGTTTAAATAATAACCTGGGAGATTTTATTCTGCTACAAGCAAGTTCATTCTACAAGTATTGATTGGCTGATAATTTCAGTGTGTATATTGAGCTCCATAAATATTGAGCACAATATCCACACTTTTGAATATTCACCTGCAGGGAGACAAAATGAGACAGCCATGTTGAAAGGTAAGTTTATTTGACTTCTACAAGTGTGAGTTGGCCTGCATCGGTCTGTCTGTCGATGCTTTCTGTATCCACTTTTTATATCTTCTTTTTGGATCACAGCAGCTCATTTGGGATTTTACACTTGTATTTGGTTCTGGGCTTCCCATTGGCTGATAAATTCACGTAGGCTCATGAACTGGAAATTTAATATTTAATTAATTTTTAGTTTTCAACTGGAACATCTGCATGGAGCCAGTGACGCACATATAACTTTTGATCATTTGCTTTTTGGTCGTGAAAGCACAAACATCCGGTCCATCACTTTTGCTCGGTATCACCACACATTCACTTATGCACAAATACACTTGGGAAGTCACTTATCCCTCCAGCTATGAGTTAAATAGGACAAATTGGCTCCTATAGCCCTAGTTGGCAACCAGCTAACTGCAGAAAATAATGGTAACCTACTGTGGGAAAAATTTACCCACTCAATCATGTCTTTTGAGACCTGACCCCTCAAGTATGTATCATGAATAGAATTTCACTTACTGAATCTTGCTCTAATTTTGATAGTGATTAAGAAAAATACCCTGAATATTTGACACTGCTTAGTGATGTGAAGAAAAATACAAGGTAAAAAGATTTACTAGAATTTTTATGACAATATTCAAAAACTTTAATCAATATCAATCATCAACTTCTGTCTCTTTGAATCCTGTTGATCAATTTTACAGCAGATCAACCTTTCTGGTTATTTACTGCTGAAAAGAGTTTTTATTGAGCTTTTATTGTGAATGGCTTATTTAGTTATCTAGGGATAGAACTCGTAATAGCTAAGATTAGAGAATGGTTAAAAGGGTTGTTTTCACTTAAAGTTAGTGTATATTTAGATTGGAGTATTAAATTTTGTTATATATGCAGGCTTCTTTCAGTTTGAATTGGGGTTTTTGTTTTTGATGTTTTATTTCCAGTTCTTGGGGTTTTTGAGTCTTTGGTTTCAGCTCCTTGTAGTGTCCTTCGATCATATTTCTGAATGTGTTTTCGGGTTTGCTTACTTTCACTCTCTTCTGCTTCCATCAATTCCAGAGCTTCAAATTTATTCTTGTTTAATATATTGGATCTTGAATCCTGTTCTTTATTCTGTGTTTATTCACTCTCAGTAACCCCTTGTGCCATTGGGGATTTACTGCATTGTTTAGGAGTTAAATGATTAAAAAACAATTTATGAAAAATACATGTTGTATGCACATGCATTTTTAGTCGTAAAAGATTTTGTGAAGGTTGAGATCAACAAAGATGATAGATGTGAATGCCAATGCATGTCAAAAACTAGTGAAAAGGTATAAAAGAAAAGGTAAAAAAATATCAAATGAATCATTCAGTTGGTTTAATTTTAGCTGCTAATTTGAAGCAACCACATTTTACGACATGCCAAACGAACATGTTGACTTCAAGCAATTCATATTAACCTAAGTCAAATAACTTACCTTTCAACATGGTGGTCTTCTTTTGTCTCCCCGTAGAAAGGTGAACATTCAAGAGTGTGAGACTCACCTTCCTGATGCGTCCAACTAGCGTCCAGTTGGCAGACAAAAAATAAACAGGATTGTAACTGAATACATGTCCCTATGTGGCCCAAAGATAAATGGTGGATATTGTGCTCAATATTTATGGAGCTCAATACACACACTGAAATTATCAGCCAATCACTGCTTACAGAATAGACTTGCCTCTAACAGAATGGAATCTCCCAGGTTATTTAAACCACCTACCAATTTGCCCTGGTGGTTTAAATAATAACCTGGGACAATAGCAGAAGATTGAAACTTTTCTAGAAGCGTTCATTTTTGCCATCTTGTCAATGTTTGGCATGGACAAAGTGCTGAACATTGGGGTTAAAACCTTTTAGGGGTACTAAAAAACTAAGACCTGCCATGACCACAGGGTTGAATTCTCTGCATTTCTTTGTATATTCCATTGGTAATACTAAAGTTTCATCTTGCAGAGTTTTTCCCAAGAAATGCTACTTTGTGGAATAGTAGCGACTGTAGATCAAGTCTATCAATCATCGTATTTATGCTGATATATTTCACTTCGTACTTTCACATTTTACATTCCTTCATTCAGTGACCCCTTACTTGAGTGGCTCAAGCCTTGTACTGGCTGAATATTAGTTTCTAAAAATAAGGGTCAGGAGAGATATGGGGAATTTGTTTTTTGACAAGTAGTATGATTTGGGACAAGCATGTGTAACCCTTTTTGAGCAGTGGGCTGCATGATCTATGGCTTATCACAAGGTGGGGCATACTAATAGAAAGATTCAAGGTCATTTTTCATAGTAGATACCAGATATTTTCACTACACAAGACCATATGCACAAGTATAATTGAAGTCTTGGTATATTATCACTGATGACAGTGGTTAATACGTCACTGTCTCATTTATTTCTAATTTATTCACTTCAAGATTTTTAGAAAGTATATTTCTTCTCTAAAGAAAAAAATGAATTGTTTTGGTTTCAAAAGCAAGATATGATTACATGTACACTCTTCCTTAGCGAAAAATCACTAATGGTTTAAAATGAAAACTTTCAGTATTTGTCTATACTTCTATGATAAGCTGGTATTTAAATTATTTACATTGTTCGCATACATGGACTAGTGGATATAGGTATTGGTTAGTTCCAGTAAGTTCTAAGTTTAATACCTGGCTACAGCAGTGGTAAACAAAACTTAAAAGTTGAGTTAAAGGGAGATAACTAAATGGCATTCTATTGTGGAGTTATTGTTGAAATAACTAATGAGAAGACTCGGGAACAGTGAAATAAAATAATGTATTAACAAAAATACAAATAGTTGTTAAAGCTGAGTCGTATCTACTCAGCTACAGGATAAATCAGGTTACGACCTTTACTCTCTCAGTCTCTGGCTCTGACTGCCCGGAAAACAGAATCTGGTAACCGGACGTGACATCAGGAATAGTCCATTAGTCAATAGTCTGACAGGGGTGCCACCCTAACACATTCAAAAGTGACAATGCATATAAGACAAGAACAAACTACCCCAGAAAGCAAAAGAAAGGGTTCGGTTCAAAATTTCTAGCATCTGAAGAACACCAGAGTATACAACAGCCAAATCATCATAAACATGGCAATAAACATCTCAAAAGGACAAAAAATGTTAGTGTAATGTTATTTCTCCAAAAGTATAAAAAAATTCAAGAAATATTGTACTTCATTGTTTATGTGGTCATGAATGAGAGAGAATGTGTAAGTGAACAAGTGAGAGTGAAACAAATTTAAGTTTGTTTTTTTTATGAAATTAAGACATTCAGAAAGACCAAATGAGTCATCTGTTGCCACAGTTTGCCCCATGACAATTTTAAGTGTTTAGATGTTTTGCTTTTTGAGCATGTAATATCCAAATTTCTTGGTTATAATGAGGAAAGAAGGCTTGAAAAATTTAACATGATATTGAAGGCAAAAAAGGCAGTGGGCCACCTACCTGACCAGTTTGAATGAACAGGTGATAGGAGGGGGGGACAAAAAGATCGATCTTACTAAAACCTACAAGAGATAGGAAGCTGTGGAAAGTCCTGATCAGTCAGTTAAATGCCATATGTGATACACGCTTTGGGTGATCATGTCTCAAAAGAGACATGGCTGACTGGGCAGAAGATTATCCCACAGTAGGTTGCCATTGCTTTCTGCGATAGACTGGTTGCCATCCAAGGCTAAAGAACCCAATCTGTCCTATTATTTAACCCATAACTGGAGGGAAGAGACGGATTAATACTTATCCCAAGGGTATTTTTGCGCATAAGTGAATGCAAGGAATTCAACTGGAATTTGAACTCGGCACACTGATCTCTCGTTCCAAGTTGATATCCACTGCACCACAATGCACAGTCCTGATCAACATCATAAAAAGACATGGCATACAGAAGCACTAACTGGAACAACTTGCATTTCATTTTTGTATTTGTCTATTTTTACATTTTGATTTATTCTAAACTTTTCTTCATGTACATCTTTATTGTGTTGTGGTACAGTGGATATCGGCTTGGAACGAGAAACCGGGGCGCCGAGTTCGAATTCCAGTTGAATCCATTGTATTCACTTACGCGCAAATACCCTTGGGAAAGGTATTAATCCATCTCTTCCCTCCAGTTATGGGTTAAATAGCAGGACAGATTGGGTTCTATAGCGTTGGTCGGCAACCAGTCTACCGCAGAAAGCAATGGCAACCTACTGAGGGATAATCTTCTGCCTAGTCAGTCATATCTCTTTCGAGACATGATCGCCCAAGCGTGTATCACATATGGCACTTAACTGACTAACATCTTTATTGCCATGTTCACGTGTCTTCACCTATTATATGCTCCAGATTTCTTCCATCGATTTTTTTTTTTTTCATCGTGTTGCCCCAAGCAAGGCATTTTACTGCCACTTTTGTGCAGGGCTTTACATCGAAGAAATGTTATGAAGAGTGAGAGGTTGCAGGGTGTGTCAGGAAAAGAGTAGGGGAAGGAAGAGAGTACTGATGAGAGTGGGGTGGATGTAGAAAAGCTTGAGAGAGAGGATGTAAGTTAGTGTGACAGGAGATGACTATTGACTTTACATTTAAATTCTTGGAGATTGTAGCTGTCGGGGAAACAAGTAAATGAAAGGGAATTCCAAAGGCGGGAAGTGTGAGAAAAGAAGCTGCTTGAGTAGAATTTGTGTTTACATTTTGTTTCATAGTAAAAGGGTGGGACCTAGTTGCTAATCTTATGGCTCGAGTAAATTCATATATAGGGGGCATCAGTGAGCTAAGTTCATCAGAGCAGAAGCTGTGAAAGTATTTGTAGAAGAGCCACACTGCATCAATGAGAAAGCAACTGTATCCTGGCTGCCAAGTTGGGATCGATCACATTACAGATTCTATCTGTTGGGTTTGAGTTTTGTTTAATGGCGTATCAACTTCTGTGGGTTATTTAATGCCAAGAAGGTAGGGTTTTAAGGTATTTTTTAAATGTTCAGTTATAGTGAGAAGATTGATTTGGTTAGATTTTAATGAAAATTTTTTATTTTTATTCTTTTGTTTATTTTAGAAAAGTGAAAATATCTTCTAGTTTTGTATTCAAAAATGTTTTGCTGAGAATTTTTTTCCTTAAAAAATGTGTTAAGGTAATTTTTTCTTCAAAAATGTATTGTTGGTGATATTTTTCCTTCAAAAAATATATATTTTTTAAGTTTATTTTTATGTATATATTTTTATAAAAGTATTTTTATACTTTCATAATGTTTTGACTCCAGTTTGGGGGGTTAACTATTTGCCCGTAGCTGGGACTCTAACAGGTGCTACCACTCTGGGCCAGGGTGGACCTGGGAACAACAGCAATTAAGAGGTGGTTCCATGCTTCTCACAACTTTCCAATCAGAAGCCTTGCTGCCAGTTGCAGTTTACCATCATGCCCAGGACCATATCTATTGGAATTCTGACCCACTTTATATTTAGATTGTTCTAATTCCACATAACATGCTTTGGATATCTTAGTTTTAGTTCATTTCACTTGATAACAATTCTTCAAGTTTGTTCTCTTTGCTGTAGCCAGGGATTGAACTTACAACACGTTGGGTAGAGCCACTTTCGGTTCAATCAACGTTTTTATCCACCGGGCCATATGTACATAACTGATAAGCTCAAGTCAAATCACTCCTATTTTCTGACAGGGTGATTATCACTGGGCTTACTTCTGATGTAAAGTAGTTACTGCCACTCATTTTTAATATCTAAGTTTTAAAAAATTTTTTTAAAAATTAAAAGCTTTCTGAAGCTTGCATTTTAGCTTTAATTGAAATCTAAATTATTAATTTACTATTTTCACTGAGTGAAATACTCTGGTGCATTTCAAATAGAAATTATATTGCTTGGAATCAACTGAGTTTCCAAAAGTTATTTTTTTCTCTATTTTTAACAAAACCGTTTTAAACAAAATTCTCAGTTTTAAAAATCTTGCAAAAATATACATTTGTGACATTCTTGGAAAATTAGTAAATTTAAATTAAACTGATTTGAAATAAGGATTACTTGTTTATAGTGTGAAATTTAGAATGAAAATACTTCTTAATCACAGGTCATTTTTCATGCTTGATGACAGCCAGATGCATTGACAAGCTAAGTATGGATGACCAGAATTAACAGAATTGACAATTCTGCAATTTTTTTTTCCTGTCAGTGGAAGAAATTGAAACTTGTTATTTTTAAGGAAACACACAAAATACCATACTTTAAAAAAAAAATTTCTAAAAAAAAATTAAAAATTTTAATTCTTTTCTGCTTGAAAAAAAAATGTTTAAATTCTTCAATTGTATTTAATTTCTTGAATTTTCATGAAATTATGTGGAAGGAGTAGGTAACAGATATAAAAAATGTATATTTTTACCAAGATTTTTAAAAATAAAACTCCAAAAATAAATTTCGTTAGTTAATAGTCCTGAAAGTTTAATTAAAATCCAGCAATAATTGAATTTTTGCTAGAATTTCCAAATTATCACCAGAAAGAATTGCTATCCCTAGTTAACTTTGGTAACAATGTGGTACCCACTGACCAAAAATAAGATTTTTATCAAAATTGTGAACTAATTGAAGAGCTTAATACAAGTCTTTGAGCCAAAAGATTTTTTTAAAATTTGTGTAGAATTTTTTATTAAGTATTGTATTTCATGCATGACATTAAATGGCTATGTGTTTCATGGTTTCTTCCCTTTACAGAAAACATTTGAACAATTGTCAATTTTGGTCAGCCCTTCAAATTACCATGATTAACACTTCTGTTCTAAATTTTATGCTATAAACAATACTTGTATAAATCAGATTAATTTAACTTGAAATTTTGCCAATTTTTCAAAAATTATGTGTCATGTATAGAAGTCAAGGTAACTTCCCATGAACATCATGGCTGCCTTGTAAACTATCATAGCCTCCTCGCGGTGGTGGGTGTCATAGCCTCCTCGCGGTGGTGGGTGTCATAGCCTCCTCGCGGTGGTGGGTGTCATAGCCTCCTCGCGGTGGTGGGTGTCATAGCCTCCTCGCGGTGGTGGGTGTCATAGCCTCCTCGCGGTGGTGGGTGTCATAGCCTCCTCGCGGTGGTGGGTGTCATAGCCTCCTCGCGGTGGTGGGTGTCATAGCCTCCTCGCGGTGGTGGGTGTCATAGCCTCCTCGCGGTGGTGGGTGTCATAGCCTCCTCGCGGTGGTGGGTGTCATAGCCTCCTCGCGGTGGTGGGTGTCATAGCCTCCTCGCGGTGGTGGGTGTCATAGCCTCCTCGCGGTGGTGGGTGTCATAGCCTCCTCGCGGTGGTGGGTGTCATAGCCTCCTCGCGGTGGTGGGTGTCATAGCCTCCTCGCGGTGGTGGGTGTCATAGCCTCCTCGCGGTGGTGGGTGTCATAGCCTCCTCGCGGTGGTGGGTGTCATAGCCTCCTCGCGGTGGTGGGTGTCATAGCCTCCTCGCGGTGGTGGGTGTCATAGCCTCCTCGCGGTGGTGGGTGTCATAGCCTCCTCGCGGTGGTGGGTGTCATAGCCTCCTCGCGGTGGTGGGTGTCATAGCCTCCTCGCGGTGGTGGGTGTCATAGCCTCCTCGCGGTGGTGGGTGTCATAGCCTCCTCGCGGTGGTGGGTGTCATAGCCTCCTCGCGGTGGTGGGTGTCATAGCCTCCTCGCGGTGGTGGGTGTCATAGCCTCCTCGCGGTGGTGGGTGTCATAGCCTCCTCGCGGTGGTGGGTGTCATAGCCTCCTCATGTTGGAGAAAGAGTTAGACCAGGATATCTTTATCAAACATTTAGCCAATAGCAGGCCAGCAAATGAATTGCCCCACCCTGGGCAATGGACTAGCCTATTCTGTAATAAATAGTCTCAAGTCTCTTTCTGGTGGTTAGTGGACATTTGTCGCTGACATTGTCAAGCCACACATTTGTCAAGATGTATATTTGATTTTTGCAAGACTTAATGCTGAGAACTAATGTTAGTCAAAATGGACAAAAAAATTAATTTTGAAAACTCTAAAAAAAGCAAAAAGTTGAAATTCCAATCAATATAATTTCTATTTGAAATACAGAGTATTTTCTTCACTAAAGGTAGTAAATTTAATCATTTAGCTTTCATTTAAATTGAAAATGAAAGCTTCAAGAAAACTTTTCAAAAATTCAATTTAAAACTTAGGTATTGAAAATGAGTGGAAGTACCTACTAAAAAGCAACAAAAACAGTAAGGTCAGTGTCAAATGATTAATAAGCAAAATATTCAACAGTTAAAGTATTGAATGGACAGTGCAGAATAGAAAAAAAAAGTCAAACTAACTAAACAAAAAATAGACGAAGTTTCAAAATACACAAAATATTGAACAAAGTAAAAGCATTGTCATGATTTTAAAAACTTGGTTTAAATAACCATAATCAGTTAAGCTATTCTGAACTTTTTATTGCTTAGCTTTGGCATCATTTAATAAATTATAGCCTTGAAAGTGATTAAGTCTCCATAATTTAGGGGAGCTCATTTATTACACTATTTTTATTACCAAATAAAATTAAGTCTTTTCATACATATATTCAATAAGGGCCATAAATATGCACCCCACCTCACAATTCTGTTTGTTTATTAAATCAGTATTTTTGTATTAGTTTAAAATTTTGAAATTTACCAGTAGAATACTTGCATGCTAAGTAAAAAGGTATTCTATTACGGGCACATTTCTGGCCTTTCAGCATTTAGACTCTTCCCATTTAGCACTTAGTCTGTTCATCATTTTGTCCTTCAACATTGTCTGCACACAAATCTGGCAAGGTGCTTTTTTGGTTAGAGTGTTGAGGGACAAAAAAGCAAAAGACAAAATGACAATGTTGAATGGAAACTCTGCCAAAAAGAGAAAGAATCAAACCGATAAGATGATAGAAAAATAAATGGAATGGAAATAACGTTGAAAAAATGAAGTTTTAAAAAGGGCAAAACATTGGACAAAATAAAAACGAACATATCATGATTTTTCAAAATTCCGTTCAAATAATCAATTAAGCTATTGTAACCTTTTTATTGCTTAGGTTTGGCATCATTTAATAAGTCACTTTAAAAGTGATTAAGCCTCCATAATCTTTGGTTAACGGTCCAGTTTTTGAGAGAGGGAGCATTTAAATTAATCTTTTTACCAAGCAGAATTGTGAGTCTTCAACATATATATATATATATATATATATATATATAGTTATGAATTAATTAACTAGTAATTCATTACAATTCATGATTATATAATTGTATTAAGCTCTATAATACTCATTATATTGAGCACTGTCCATAATAGAATAAATGCCAGGGCACTCAAAATAATAATACCTTGAGTCCTCTTCACCTGGAATTATAGGACGATAAATAAATGCGTGCCTCACAATTTAGTTTATTGAATTCAATTTATTTTTTAAAGTTTTAAAAAATTCAGATGTATTTAAAGATCACCCTCTAATGTCCATTTCCATGCTAGCATGGGTTGTATTGGGTTTTTTCTTTTATGGCTCTTTTTCAGGCTGCTCAATTTTAAGGACTGGCTGTAATCTCAAATCACCTTTGATAAGCTGGTTCCATATTTTACATGATCTACCTGTGTTGTGGTGCTGTAGAAATCGGCTCGGAACTAGAAATCGGGGAGCCGAGTTCAAATTCTAGTTGAATTCCATGCATTCACTTATGTGCAAATACCCTTGAAAAAGGTAATAATCCATCTCTTTCCCTCCAGTTATGGATTAAATAACAGGTCAAATTGGGTTCTATAGCCATGGCTGGCAACCAGTTTACTGCAAAAAATAATGGCAACCTACTGTGGGATAACCTTCTGCCCAGTCACGTGTTTTTGAAGACATGATCACTCAAGCATATGTTACATATGGCACTTAACTGACTGACCTCTCTTGGGCCATTGACCTCAATCACCCTACAATTACTGACTGTTTTCTATGTCTATTCTCTCAATGTGCCCAAGCCATCTTTGTCATGTCTGACATGCTATATTGGAAATTTTTCTTCTGTGTGCAGTGTCCCTTCAGAACGTAGGTGATCATGGACTTCTGACTGGCTGTCTCTTGTCACTCAATATATTTTCTCTTGGTTTTTTTTTTTTTTCCAAACCCCGCTCCACCATCCATTTGCTCAGACTTATCAAGTAGGTCTCACACTGCTTTCTCTTGTCTTGCTTTACTTCTATCTGTCCGGTGAGTATTAAATCCTCCAAGCCCTCCTTCCTCATTACATGTCCCAGGAACCTCATCTGTCTCTTTCTGATTAAAAGTATTATTTTTCTCATTTACATCCTCTCCAACACTTCATCATTGTTCACACACTCCGTCCATAATTGTGGTGACTAAAGGAGAAAAAGTATTGTACTCACTGAGGGTAAGTCTGGGAGGGGGAGTGGAAGTAAGTGCTCTGGCGTTGTTGCCTAAAATAATCATTTTTCTCCAGGGCCATGAGATTGACGATTCTTATAGATGCTCTGGCCTCATCGAATCACGTTGAACGAGACCTAGAGAGATTAAAAGGTGCTACATTCTGTCATACAGCAGTTTTTTTTGCAAATCTTTTGTAAAGCTCACTAGTTACAGACAGGAAAGTGCTCAGTGTTACAAGTCATTTTGACTTTTGTTACTGCTACAAGGAAGACTTCACTTGTGTAGAAGTCAAATAGTTTACCTTTCAACATGGTGGTCTTCTTTTGTCTCCCTGTAGGAAGGTGAACATTCAAGATTGTGAGACTCACCTTCCTAATGTGTCCAACTAGCATCCAATTGGCAGACAAAAATAAACAGGGTTGTAACTGAATACATGTCCCTATGTGGCCCAAAGACAAATGGTGGATATTGTGCTCAATATTTATGGAGCTCAATGTACACACTGAAATTATCAGTCAATCACTGTTTACAGAATTGACTTGCCTGTAACAGAATGGAATCTCCCAGGTTATTTAAACCACCCACAAATTTACCTGGTGGTTTTTTGTCAGTTGGACTCAACTTGGGTTTTTGGTCAGTCAGACCCAACTTCTCGGTTTTGTGCCAAGATCAAAGCATAGTATCTCTGCGCATTGGAATGTAAGTGTGTTGCTCTCGGGTTCGGAAAGTTTCGTTGGCGTCCGTGTTCGTGTCGGGGATCGTTACGTCGGGTCGTGTTCGTACAGAGACCGCTTCATTGGATCGTGTTCGTCGGGGATCGTAGCATTCTGTAGTGAAGAGTGAGGCCTCCGTTGGCAGGAGGACCATGGTGGAGGCATCGCTAACTCCTTCCACCTCGGCCTGGGTGGGAGAGAAGGAGGGGGACTGGCAGATACCGCCACCTGAATCCCCTAGCCCCTCCAAGGCAGCAGGATTGGTAGCAGCAACAGCTGCAGCAGCAGTTGGACTACCAGTGTCAGCAGTTCCCTCCACCATGGCATGGAGTGGAGGGAATGTAAAGAAGGGAGAAGCCTATTACGAGGCTTTGAAAGACAAGTACGCGGAATATATTTCCGGAGCAGAACTCCTGTCAGTTCCCGAAAAACTGCAGGAAATAGAGCCGCAAATCATCTCCCTGTTAACCAAGGACCCCAAAACTCACAAGTTTATAGGAGTTAGCAGGGAGGTGGTGTAAGAAGCAATCAAGACCCACCACATCAAAGCTAAAATGGTGGCTAGGCGCAGCCATGCAATGTGGGACAGCTTGCTAGGGTCAGCTGAGGAGGCCAAAGAGCTGGCAGGAGCCACCTTGGACACAAAGACGCTCCGATTACAAACGGAGTACATGGGCACCCGCAAAACGCGGGTAACTTAGCACAGGGTGCCCATGGATATTACTCTCGATCATATCGGGGCGTTCTTTGCCCATTTCGGCAAAGTGGCGGAGGTCAAGGAAGTAATTTCCAAAGCAGGATTTGCAACCAGCGATGTCACTCTGCAGGTGACGGTGGCCAGGAGGGAATTTGGAGAGATTCCAAATCTCATCACCTGTAGAGGCTGGTTGATCTTTGTAATCGTAGAGGGCAGAAGGCCGTTCTGTTGGCATGTGGAGCCTCAGACCACATTGCCAAAAACTGTCCAACCAAAGCTCCCAAAACCCAGTCAACTCAGCCAATCAGGAGCGAGAAGACGACCAAAGAAAAGGAACTGTCCTACCAAAGATGCCTGCCCTACCCAAGAAGCGACCAAGGAAGACAGCGATTGGAAAAAGGCAGGCAAAAAAGGCAAGAAAAATCCTCCGCCACCAGAAAAATCTCCCGTAAAACAGCCGCAGAATTCTCCTCTCAAGCAAGACGTCCCACAGAGGAAACAATCACCGGCTAAGCAGCAGCAACAAGAGCAGCGGCAACCACTGGCAAAGCAGCAGAAGCAGCTTCAAACACCGGACAAGCAGCAGCACCAAGACATGGACGTCGATATACCAGACTGTCGAGCATCCCCTCTAAAGAGAAGAGGAAGAAGGAACACTCAAAGCCTTAAGGAGTCAAAGCAGGGACAGTACGATAAGTAAAGCTTCTTCACTACCCGTCTCTTCCATCAAAAACAAAGACTTTAAAGACTCTTATGCACAAAAGGCGAAAAGCCTTCCAGCCTCCCCTCAGAAACTCCCCCAACCTTCAAATTGACACCCCTAACCCGGCCTCGTCTGACAAATCATCCACCCCTTCACCCACATCCAGTAAGAAGAAGAAATCTTTGCCCCAGGGTGAAGACTTGTTAAAAATTAACAAGAACGAACTGCAAAAGGATTGGTCTGCGCAAAGGCGTACTTTGTTAAAGCCTTTGCTTAAATTATCTTCAGTGAACGGGAAGTCCACGGAGGATCCCACAAATTTTCCAGGGGCCTCCGGTGTACTGACACTTGTGCGTAGTACAGGGGGGAACCTCAAAGTGTGGGATCACATCGAGCAGGCCGAAAAATATTATAAAGGCATTACTATGTGGAGGAGTGATACTCCTGAGCTAAGAAAGATGCGTAAAAATTGTTCAGGGAGGTTCCCCGTTTTAATCCATCCCTGTCTTTATAGGGTGTTAAAACTAACCTACCCTACAGACGTTGGTGGAATTGTCCAAGACGGACGGATTACGTCTGATATTGGTACCGGGTTTGTTGGACAATCCATCGGGGTCCCAACTGCTAGAGATTTTCATCCGGTATGTGACCACGAGTAATTTTCTCCTTTTCTAATTGCAGATCTAATTGCAGATCTAATTGACGTCTATCAAGTTAGCCAGTGTAAATGCGAAGGGCTTGAGGGATCGGGGTAAGGCAGCCCGCCTGCTTCGTGACCTCTTGTCGTTCGGTATGGATGTGGCCGCAATCCAAGAGACTCACTTTGTTTGCGATGTCGATTCTTGTGTGCTGGCTAACGACTTTGTCGTCTATTCAGCATATGGGAACCGGCAAGCCAGAGGTGTTTCTTTGCTGGTCAAGCATACCCTGGACGCGAAGATCGACCTTGTCCATGTCGGTGCCGAGGGCCGGTTGATCGTGGCTGATGTTGAAGTGAAAAGCAAGAAGTTTCGTCTGGTTGCGGTTTATGCGCCCAATGATCAAGAGGAGCGTGTCGACTTTTTCCGTCTGTTGAAGCTCTTCCTGGTCGATTCCAAGCGACTAGTTCTAGTTGGGGATTGGAATGCCATCCTGGACCCCAAAGTGGATAGAGGGTGGGGCTCTAGCGGGAGGAGTGGTGATCGTAGCCTGGGTCGATCATCCGGGTGGGAAAATGTGGACGTGGGCAAATAGTTGGCCTTCTACCAAGGTGGTTTCCTACCTTGATAGAATGTTAGTGAGAGAGGCCAATATAGATTTCTTAGAATGCCCAACGTTCCACTAGTTAGGCTACATGGACCACAAATTGATATGTGCCCGTGTGGTGTTGAAATTTAGGGCTAGAATGGCTGGCTACTGGAAGTTCAACGAGTCCTTACTGGACAGGCGGAACTTCCGGAACCAGCTGATTATCGTAGTTCAGTGGGTGTTAACTGGGGGAGTCATCGGGAATAGGTGGTGGGCTAGTCTTAAGGATAAGATTAGGTCTTTCACCACTGAATACAGCCAACGGCTCAACCTAGATAAGGCTGCCAAGGTGAAGACGCTTAGATCTAATTTTTCCCGGGCAGAGGCTGGTGGGGATCCCCTAGAGATAGCTGTAGCTAGGGAGGCCCTGGAGCGGTTAACTAGCAATCGTTACATGGGTCAGGTAATTAGACATAAGTTAAGCAAGATGTCTTCCGAAGCTGTGAACATGGGCGTGGAACTGCGCAAGGAGGAAGTCCGTCAAGGTGGCAACCGGTACATCCGCGAGATACGAGATCCGGAGGGGCACACCCTTAGGTCGACTGATGACATGTGCAAGGCGTTTCGGCAGCATTTTGAACGCCGGATCACCAAGGAGCCTGGTCTCCGCGATGAGGAGTTTCGCAGCTATTTGGCTGACTTTCCCCGGCTTTTGCCAGCTGAAGCGGCTAGTTGCGAGGGAGAGATTATAGAGGACGAAGTCTACGTGGCTTTGAAGAGAGTTGGCAGTGGCAGGTCGCCAGGTTTGGATGGTTTGCCCTATGAATTGTACTTGAGGCTGTCGCACATCGTTGTCCCTTTCTTGACAGTTGTGTTCAACAACTGGTTCCGTCAGGGGTCCATCCCCAGTCGGTTCACCAGGGGTGTGGTCACGCTGTTGAGAAAAGGCAAGGATGTTGGGAGGAAATTAGACGGTTACAGGCCCATAACTCTGCTAAACACAGAGTTAAAGATTTTGGCCAAGATCCTGATGAATCGCTTGCAGCTAGTTGCCGAGTCTCTGTTGGGACCTGATCAGACTTGCGCTGTGAAGGGCCGAACAATTCAGAGCAACCTGCACTTGATCCACACAATCCTAGAGGGTGTAAAAGACGACGATGAGGCCACGCTGATCAATTTGGATCAGTCCAAGGCATTTGATAAGGTTGACCATGGCTACCTGGCGGCTGTCCTGCAGGCTGCCAGATTCGAAACCGACTTCTGCTGCTGGATTGGTCTCCTGTATCGCTCCACCACGGCTGTGGTGCAGGTGAACGGAAAGCTGTCGAGCGCGTTTGCGCTGTCTAGGTCGGTTTGACAGGGTTGCCCGCTGTCGTCCTTACTCTGTTTTGGCGTTGGAGCCCCTCCTTCGCCGGATTAGAGACAGGTCGTGCAGTCCGTCCCTATGTGGAATCGCTATCCCTGGTGGTGTTCGAGCCAGGTTTTCCGCATACGCCGATGACGTAACAACTTTTGTGTCCTCCCGCAGGGACATAAGAGCCGTACAGAAGGTACCTGAACGGTATGAACAGGTGACAGGGGCCAAGATTAACCGTGACAAGTCTTCCGGCTTGCGGTTAGGCGCCTAGAAGGGGATTCCCCTCCTGGGGCCCTTTGACTGAACGGACGGACCGCTCGAAGTTTGGTTCGGTCCGGACTTGCAGTTGGAGAAGAATTGGTCTGATATACAGGCAAAGATCGGCGTGTCGGTCGAAACTTGGCGTCGACGGAGTCTCTCCGTAAAGGGCCTGGCGGAGGCGTGTGCAGCTTATGTCTTCCCCATGGTCCATTATCGGCTGTCTGTACTTCCACTTTGTGAGGAGCATGATGAGGCGATCGAGCGTCTGCTATTCTCCCTTCTGTGGAGAGGATGCAGACATCACGTTGACAAAAGTGTCTGTTACCAACGTCCGTGTTAAGGGGGACTGGGAATACCGCACTTGGCGAGCCACAGGCGCACCTCGAGGTTGGCATTTCTCAGTCGTGCGTTAATGGAAGACTCGTTGCTTACGGGGGTAGTGAGGGACGCGTTCCCTAGCCTCATTATCACTCCCCCGGTCTCGTTGCGCTGCCGCAAGCTTCGAGAGCAACCGGCTTTCATCCGCGAGTGCCGGAGGGCCTTGTGGGCCATGCCACGGTCTAGTGACCTTTCTCGGCCTAGGAGGCACTTCTATCAGGGATTAGTGGAGGGCATCGCGAAGGATCGATTGAGGGAGGAGCTCGGCATGACGGAGGAGGAGTATCGCTCTCATTGGTCTTGGGCGCCAGGATCGGATTGACTCAGCAACTCTGGGTTTTCCCTAACCTGGCGACTAGCTCGTAACGCCTTGTCTCTCAATGACATGCGTTTCATAATGGGCCTGGCGGATTTGCCAGATTGTGAACGTTGCAACCTTGGCTTAAAGGAGACGTCGGCACACGCCTTCTTCCATTGTTCGTGCGTGCGCCCGTTGTGGGATCTTGTCGGCGAGTTGACTGCTCGCATTGCGCCGCGGGAACTCGTATCCATTGATCGTGCATACGCCTGCGATAATGTGTCACCCCCGTACACCGGAGTGAAACGAATAGTGTTTCTGTCACTTCTGGCCACGGCTCGAATGATGATATGGACGACGCGACTGGAGGAAGTCTTGCGAGGCGACCGTCTTTCATATCAGGATCTAATCCGATATTTTGAGTACCAACTCAAAATGAAGATTAGAACTGATCGGAAACGGTTGACACCGACAGAGTTCAGCAAAAGGTGGGTAAATGTGGCGAGCCTGGTTTGCGTGACTGGGGCTAGCCTTGATTTTCTCTTAGATCTGGTCGTCACATCGGGTTGGATTCCTCTGGAACCCTCCCCTTTGGTTAAGGTAAGTCTCTTTTTGTGTACCTAGTTAATGTGAGTGAGTGTGATTCCTGGCCTGTTCCCCGGCTTTTGTCTTTGGTTATGGTCCAGTTCGAGATTCCCAGTTTCCGTTAATTATTTTTTGTCCCGTTTCATCTCGTCTGAGCCAGTATTATATTTTCCCCAGTCCAATTTCTTTTTTGCCTCTCCACTCCCTGTAGAAAGTGAGTTTCTTGATTTCGTCCTCTGGGCGGAATACAGTGACCTCTTTGTTTTGAGGGTAGGTTGGGTCCAGCTAACACAAAGTTTATTTTTGTTTGAAATTTTATTTGGGGATTTGTGTCATGCCCCTCCCCCTTTGTCATTTCATGTAGAAAATTTTTATATATTTTTGTAATTTATTGTAAATATTGTACATTGTCAAATTTTTAGGTACATTGTGGGGAATTTTTAGGTCCCCAGAATGCTTTGTGGTATTTTGGTGCACGGCAGTATGAGTGTTGATGGACAAGTTCTTTTGGTGATTGAGAAAAATTGTAGCGTATGTCTGGGCCGCGAAAGAGATTAGCTAGGTATAAGATAGATCACTGAAGACCATCCTCAGTTTTGTTTCCCCCTCCCGTTTTGGCCATGTGCCACAATTGTAAATTTTTCCAATAAATAAACAGTTGGACTCAACTTCTATTCTAGTTGATTACTGGCTGGTTGTTCCATAAGATTTCTACAGCTTGTAAGCAACATCAGAATTTTCATTGCAAACCATGAAATTGTCTTTCCTTCCCCCTCTACTTGTCAGTGAGATAATCTCAACATAATACCTAGCATATTTCTCCACTGAAAATCTATCACTAAGACTGACATTGCATATCCACTGTACCGTTTGCATGTCAGTTCAAGTGCCTTCCTTAAGCCGCCAGGTTTCACTATCATTTAGCATAACACTAATGCAAGTAGTATATAGCTTCCCTTACATCATATGTGAAAATACTCGAGATGTTAGACAAAAGTACCCTAAATTTTTTTCTAACCTGATCCTATACAGGATATTGAACTTGCTTCTGCACCTCTACCTTCACTTAACATATCACCAAGATAGCAAAACTGATCAACTTTATCCTCAAGATTAACATGATTCCTATGTATGACATTAAACTGCTTAAGCTGGTAAGAGTCTTTTGCTCTGGATAGAAAAGGAAGGAAATCCCTGAAATAAAAACCTCTATACCTTCTCTGTACAGAAAAGTGTAGGCTGAACATTCTACCTTTGTAGGTAATCTTCCTAGGGATGGTGTCTCAATAAAAACAGTTTTCAGACTCAAAACTGGTTGATATTTGCAAGGGCATACAGCTGTAAAACTTGCGCTAGGATTTTATGAGAGTTAATTTATGTATTAGTACCCTTTATAATACATAAATTAACTTGCATTAAATACTGGAGTGAGTTTTAGTTTAGTACTCTTTATAATAGATGTGTGTTGTGGTCCAGTGGATATCAGCTCAGACCGAGACATCGGGGAGCCGAGTTCAAAATTCAGTTGAATTCCTTGCATTCACTTCCACGCAAATACTCTCGGGAAAGGTATTAATCTATCTCTTCCCTCCAGTTATGGGTTAGATAATAGGACAGATTGGGTTCTATAGCATTGGCTGGTAACCAGTCTACTGCAGAAAGCAATGGCAACCTACTGCGAGAATCTTCTGCCCAGTCAGTCATGTCTCTTTCAAGACATGGTTGCCCAAAGCGTCTATCACGTATGGCACTTGACTGACCCTTTATAACAAAAATTATCAAAATGCAAATGGGAGGAAAGAAACTCTTACAGGAAGGCTACATTATTAAAGTGATAGATGAATTGTGGTAACTAAAAAGAACAAAGTATTGTACTCAGCGAGGGTAGGTCTGGGAGGGGAAGTAACTGCTCTGACGTCGTCTAAAGTAGTAATTTTTCTCCTGACTAAACCAGGGCCATGGGATTGACAATTCTTATAGATGCTCTGGCCTCATCGGATCATGTTGAATGAAACCTAGAGAGATTAAAAGGTGCTCCATTCTGTCGTATAGCAACCGTTTACAAATCTGTTATAAAGCTCAAGTTACGGACAGGAGAGTGGTGAGTGTTATTAGTCATTTTGACTTTTGCTACCGTTACAAGGAAGACTTTCTTTGTAAGCAATATCAGAATTTTTGTTGCAAGCTTTGAAACTTCTTTCCTTTTCCCCACTCCCTACTTGTCGGCAAGAATCCCGATAGAACAAATCTATTGGAAATGCAATTGGTAAAGTTAAAGATAAGTCTTAATAAACTGAAAAATTGCCAGTGCACAAATGATACTCCAATTGACATAGTTGGAAAGCTTCCTTCAAAATAACTCTTGTGAGAATAAAGAGTTTACAGTTTTGCTTTTAAAGATGAAAACCTGATTGTAACAAAGAGGTGAGCCAGTTTCATTATTAGCTGAAAATGAAAAAATTATAATCGACAACCCAAAATATCAACACTGAGGTTGAACAGAAGATGGTCCCTTATTGGAAAACAACTATACTTTTCATTGTCTGGTTGCTCAAATTAAGACTTTACCATTAGTCTATTGCAAATTAAATTTTAAAATAATTTACTATCAGGATAATTGCATGCTAAATAAAAGGTATATCATTGGTACATTTCTGGCCTTTTGTCCTTTAGTCTGACTTTTTTCCGTCTGACACTTTGTTCAACATTTTCTCTATTCATCATTTAACCTTTTGACACTTTGTCCTTTGAACCTATCTACACACAACAGAAACATGTTTCATTACCACTGCACCATTTACAAATGTAATTTTAATGTCAAAAACATAAGGTGCATTGATTTGATCTTTTATTTGACGGTAACCTTGTCACAGGCCACCTTGTTTAGGTAAGGAATTTTCTGGTTTTGTTTCTCTTATAACAGTGATATTTGTCCTTCCATATAAATGAATTCTTATATTTAGAATGACAAAATTGAAATTTCTAACACAATGCTGAAAGATAGCTTAGAGAATATAAAACTTAAAGGACATACTGAAGGCAAGAAAAGCAAAGAGTGAGTTACCAACCTAAAAACCATGCATAAATGGATGGTAGAACAAGCACTTGGAGTGGTGGTTGAAACAATATTACTAAGCACTATAAAAGAATAGACAGCTATGATCACTCAGGCTGTGAAAAGACAAGGCATATAGAAGAATCTACCATGTCTACCAATTAGAAAAACAGAAAAATTAGAAAAATTGTAAATTTTTCTGAAGTGACTTTGCTTAAAAATGCTCTTGCTGAGGATGAGTTTTTTTAAAGGACAAATTTTCCCTCCATCAAAAAATAAATCTAATGACGCATAACTTGATGTTAATGGATTATTCTCTAATAAACAATCATTAAAACCTTTTAAAAGATATTTCTATTGGCACTTTAAAAATAAATGAGAATTTCACCCTCCCCAACAAAACAAAAAAATTTCATTCAAAATAAAAACCTAAAAAAGCAATTAAAATACAGATCTGTGGCAAAAAATATGTCTAAAAAGATTTCAGTAGTTAACCAACGAAAGATTAATAATGGCAAATCATGTCTCCAATTCTTTTCCTCTATTGGCAATTAAGCTATATTGAGTAATAACAGTTGAATGCAACTATTGGATAGCCCTGGTCAAGCAATTATAATAGAGTAAGAACCAGTCTCTTCTCCCCCACAGCTATGGGTTAAATAGCTGGACAGATTGGGTTCTATAGCCTTGGTTGGCAAACATTCTATCACAGAAAGTAATGGTAACCTATTGCGGGGGAAAATCTTCTGCCTAGTCAGTTATGTCGCTTTTGAGACATGATCGCCCAAGCATGTATCACATATAGCATTTAACTGACTGACTGATTTGATCTTTCTGAATAATATACAACTCTTTAAAAGTAGCTCATATCTATTCATTAAACTTCTCTTGAACCATCAAATATGTATAAGTTCAGTGCACAAAAAATATACCAACTTACCGTATAAGCACTTTTAGATGCCTGCTCCATGTTAGGTGGGATTGTGAAATTGTCCAGCATAGATTCCTGCAGCAAATGAATTTTTCACTCTTTGAGCAACTTGTTAGAAGCTTTTATAGAAAAAGAGTAAGTTCATTTTTAATTAGCAGGTGGGACAGGGTAAATCAACAATATTTGTTAGCCAAGGATGAAGAGTTCAATCTTTGGTAGAAGTAGCATTAACAATATTCATTTTTTTTTTTTTCTGAGAAAATCTTCCCAATTTCCAACAACTTATAAAGAGTACCCCATTTATTAATATCACGATTTTAACCTGTTAAATGATTTTCTGATCCTCTCTTTTTATTAAGACACTCTTCTGTTTATTGCATACTAGCAGTATAGCCTGGCGTTGCTTGGGTGTAATGAAAGCTTTAAAAATAATCCATGGTTCAGGAGCTCAGACTCTTTGGATGTTGGCACGAAAGACTAAAATGCAATAGTTGTTTCCAGTTAAAGCAAAACCATAGACTGAAAGAAAAATGAATGGATGTAAGTCAAATTTTGATTTCCTGGTATTGATATCAAATAAGTCTTTTTCGTCGTAAACTGAATTTTGAAGGCTAAATAATTCCTCTGAGTAAATGGTATCATGACTGAGACTAAGAACTACAATTATACCTACTTAGAGCCAAACCTGAAGCAAAAACAAAAATAAAAGGGCTGAAAAAAAATAAAGACATACAGACAGATAAACAGACACGCACACTAACATCTTGCCTTTTAAATAAATATATATTATAGGTTTTCTGCACTATTGTAAGAGCTGCAACCTTGAAACTTCTGAATATCATTTCTTATGTTTTTGTCTATGAGCGTATCAAATGTGATTAAAATTAGACCACTCCTTCTATAACCTGATTTTTTCGATTATTGATTTTCAATATTTATTGGGGGTACCTCAACACAAAACCTAGCTAAGAACACTTGCAGACACTTATGGTACAACTGTGTAAATTGTCAAGAAAATTGGTTCAGCCGTTTTGGAGTTTATAGGTAACGGACACACACACACATACATGCACACACACAAACACACACACAGACAAAGTTCCATTTATTTATAAGTTTAGATTGAGAAAATTCCCACCTTCTCAGAGTAGGTAAAAAGATAGACATATACAGTGAATTGCAAAAGTATTCAACACATTAGTTTTTTATAAATTTTACAATAACAAATTTGTACACAGTTAAACACTTTTGTACACAGTCAAATTGGAAATTGGTAATAAAATACATAAAAACAATTTCCCTAATTTTACTCTATGTTTAGTAAGACAATGTTCATTAAAATATTTGAAGTAAGTATTATTCAAATTGAACAATTTTTTTGTGAAATTTCTTAAAATACTTTTTTGTATATGAGTTAAGTGTTGATTTAAAAAAAAAATCTAATGAAACCTCAGGATTGGTTTAGGAATCTCTCAAGGATGTGTCTTTTCACCGGATTTGTTCAACCTATACAGCGAGAATATTTTGAGGACCCTAGATGACACACCAGGATTTGTTATTGGAGGCCACAACTTGAACAACATAAGGTATGCGGACGATACAGTGCTGATTGCGGACACGGAAGGGAAACTACAAGACCTCATACAGTGGAGAGTGACAAGAAGGGACTACAAATAAACTTTAAGAAAACTGAGTGCATGGTCATCAGCAAAAGATACAACCCAAAATGCCAAATACAGGTGGGGGATAACAGAACCAAGCAAGTACAAAAATTTAAGTACCTAGGAAGTGTTCTAACAGAAGATGGAAAGTGCGACACGGAGATCCGAAGGCGAATTGGCATGGCAAAGGACGCATTCCAGAAGATGAGCAAAATACTAACACACAGGAAAATCTCAATAGAAACGAAGAAAAGAGTGCTAGACTGCTATGTGATGTCAGTTCTTCAATACGGCAGTGAATGCTGGACAATATCATCGAAGATGAGAAAAACACTTGAAGCAGCGGAAACGTGGTTCTACAGAAGGATGCTGCGGATATCGTGGACTGAGCATGCAAGCAACGATGAGGTGTTAGAAAGAATGGCAACAAAAAGGAAATTGATGCTGAGCATCAGGAAGAGACAACTGAAGTTCCTGGGACACACAATGAGGAAAGAAAGCCTGGAGAACCTGATACTGACTGGTCAGATAGAAGGAAGGAGAGACAGAGGAAGGCAGCGGATAACATATTTGCAGGGTCTGATCAGGTGGATGACGGAATGGGGGTTGTCAGGAGCAACAGGAGCAAATATACTAAGAGTCACAAGGGATAGGGAGACGTGGAGAACCATGATCGCCTACGTCCTGAAGGGACAGGGCACATAGAAGAAGAAGAAGAAGAATCAGTTAGACAGAACTTTTCCTACACTTCTTCATAAATGTAAATAAGTGCCCAAAACACACAAGGTATATCAAAAATACTTTTATAAAATTTCGGGGGAAGTTTCTCACAAGGACAAAGGGTCCATATAAACATGTATCTGCAAGCCTTTACATTGTTCAGACTGTTGTCATTATTCATCTTTATTGCCATATTCATATGGCATAAATTTTTGTATTCATGACTTCTCTCCCTTTAACACAACACTACATTATGTGTTCACCACTGCTGTAGCCAGGTATTGAACTCATAACTGTTTGGGTCAAGTCATTGAATCAAACCAACACTTTTATCCACTGGGCCATGTGTCCTTAACGACATTGTATGAATTTTAAGGAATTATAAACCTAATGTCTCAGTAAACATTTTTTTACAATATTTTTTTTCAATCTTGAAGCTGATGATTTTCTCTAGCACTCTGTATTACTGATTCCCATATTGTATTCATTTCTATACTTGGCCAGCTTTGGAAATTTTTATGACCTATCAAAAATGAGAACAAAACTTGAGGCAGTAGAAATGTGGTTCTACAGAAGGATGCTGTGGATATCATAGACTGAGCATGCAAGCAACGATGAGGTGCTGGAAAGAATGGCAACAAAAAGGAAATTAATACTGAGCATCAGGAAGAAACAACTGAAGTTCCTGGGACATGCAATAAGGAAGGAGAGCTTGGAGAACCTGATACTGACTGGCCAGATAGAAGGAAAAAGAGACAGAGGAAGGCAGCGGATAACATATTTGCAGGGCCTGATCAGGTGGATGACGGAACGGGGGTTGCAAGGTGTAACAGGAGCAAACATACTAAGAGCCACAAGGGATAAGGAGACATGGAGAACAATGATTGCCTACGTCCTGAAGGGACAGGGTACATAGAAGAAAAAGATATGCACTGATTCCTTAAGTTTTCATAATTCTTATTGGTGTTCTCTATCTATTATTTCAACTTCATCCCACAGGAGAAAACCATCTCCTTTCTTCCTCCATATGTGGTCAATTACACCTGACTTTTCTACTTCCCTTTGTGTTATGGCATTGCAATGTTCTTGCAGCCTTACCTTAAGGGTGCAGCTCATTTTTCCTTTATATTTTTCCACAGCTGCATGGAATTGTGTTCACACAGTTCTTAATCATGTTCTCCTTTATTACATACTCAAAGGAGGTATATGCAAAGTGTAGAACCACTTTTGAAGGTTGTTCTGATGTTGTATGGACCACATATTCTTTGTATTTTCTCCAATAATCCCCTCATATAGGGTAAACAGACCAAGGCTGCATTATAAGTGTTGTTATCCTCATACATGCTCCCCTCCATGTTTGTTGAAGTTGTTATCATGTACACCAGGTAGTTATAATGTTCTAAAGTATAGTAGTGTTCCACACACCAACTATATGAGAGTAGACTCTGCCAAACTCATTATTTAATTAACACCTTTCTATTTTTATTTATAGCTGAGTTTTTTTGGTTTTTTTTAGAAACTCTTTCTTAATCAACTCTCTGTCTCCTGGGGAAAAAAAAATCCAGCCGAGGCTTCACTGAAGGGTACAGTCTTGTCTGGGGTGAACAGACAAGAGCCCAACACTGCTTTAAGCAGGGTATACAGTATATTTTTGGCTGAGCTTAAAGGCTTGAACTTTCTGTATTAATTGGCCTTGTACCACATCTGCCCTAGTGGGGAGGTAGTAAATACCAGATGAGTTTTATTTTAGTTGAATAAAGCTTAGTACTTTTACTGTTGTTCTGAGTTCAGATTTACTTTATATATATCACACTTTATTCAACTAAAAAACATAGACAACTCCTAGCTTGGAAACGGCATAGAAACCAAAATGCTTAGACATCAAAACTTGTTCTCTAGCAGCTGCCAGAGACTACTGCTATTGGTGAACTATTCTACTTAACGATATAGATGATTTCCAGGACAGGATACCAAACAAAACTAGGCCTTCTGAGTTGTATCAGTTCCAGAGTATTTGTATATATCGAAGGATGTACAGACTTCGATGTGGCCATAAAATAACTGTGTCATATTTATTAAATCATCTAATGAGGTGTTTGCATGATATTTGTTGGCTACGTGACAACAAAGGTGAGTAAAGTCACTGGACAAATATTTCAGTGTATTAGAAAAACTGAAAAAACCTGTAATTTCAGAGACCATACTACTTCATTTCCAGCTTAAGTTCACATTCTGTACAACAGTGACTATTAGAAAATAAGACCTTAGATTTATAAACAGCTTACACGCAAGTTTTTACTTTGAGTTTATTGCAACAAAATAATAAGCAGTAAAGTAGTTCAGAAGCTCAAATGGTGGAATTAGTTAAACCTAAAGAACCAGCAGTAGCCATGTCTTACCAAGCCAAATGTAAATGTATTTTTGAGGTTTTCCTATCATTTACGGGATCATTGTCCCACTTGTGAGGCTACTTGCAAAAAATGCTCAAAGAAAGGACATTACACTCACACATGTTGGTCTAAACTTTCGTTAGAAACAATGGCAGATCCTCATATACTGACCACATTCAATAACATACCACAAGAACTCTATTCCATTGTAACGCATTTAACAGTTAACAAAAATAAACTAAGTGCTCTACTTGATTCCTGCAATATGATAGCAATATCAGTGACAGAGTAGTGTGGGAACTAAATTTTGAAATTCATTCCTCTAGTAAAAGTATTACCACAGCCCAGGAAACTTTAAACACTAACTCAAGGGGATATAGAGTTGTAAATGTACTTCTTTGCCTTAGCAGCCAATCATATATGTTGCTACCCACCTGGGTGTTCTGAAGAATTTGTGTTCTGCCAGGATATTTGGCCAGGATTTTTTGTCAACATTAGAAAATAACATTTAAATATGAATTAACTGTGAACAGTACCCTTCAATTTTGTGCATTAAACATGGCAGATATAAAAGAACCTTCACTATTTTCTAATTTATTACCGAACTCTAAACCTATTGCCATCAAATTAAGGCACTTAAACAAGGAGGATCAATTCTTTATGAATAAAGAAATTCAGAAATTGCTTTCTGAAGTCAGTCAGTCAGTTAAGTACCATACGTGATACACGCTGGGGCAATCATGTCTCGAAAGAGACATGACTGACTGGGCAGAAGATTATCCCGCAGTAGGTTGCTATTGCTTTCTGCGGTAGACTGGTTGCCAATCAAGGCTATAGAACCCAATCTGTCCTGTTATTTGACTCATAGCTAGAGGGAGAAGCAATGTATTATATTATTACGTAGTAATTAGTGGGGGATCAGTTTATTACTTCATAACAATAGAAAACCGATCCCCCATTTTATGACCAGTAGAAACCTTAATCATGATTCCAACTATTATATTCAGTCAGTCAGTTAAGTGCCATACGTGAAACACGCTTGGGCGATCATGTCTCGAAAGAGACATGACTGACTGGGCAGAAGATTATCCCGCAGTAGGTTGCCATACGCTTTCTGAAGGCATAACTGAAAAAAGCATTTCTCTATACTGACCTCATCTAGTGGTGGTAAAGGACCCCACCAATTGCAAAAAAAGAAAAGTGTGTGCAGAGATTACTTGCAAACAATAAACCTGTATACAAAATTTGACGCTTACCAACTACCAAGAATTGATGAAATGATCAATGACCTTACTAAATATAATATTTTTTCTTCATTCAACCTCAAAAGTGCCTATCACTATGTGCCACTTAAAGTATCAGATAGAAAATACACTTTGTATGTAGAATTTTAGTTTGAAGTTAAAAGTTGGACTGCCTTGTTCTGAAGAGCAGTAAACAAAATAATAGAGAAAGAAAAACTATGAAGTACTTTTCCTTATATTGATGACATTACTTTTGCAGGATGCACTCACACAGAACACAACCAAAATGTGTAAAGATCCCTAGAGACAATTGTGAAAGTCCAAATTACCCTCAATAAATCAGTCTATACCTTCAGTTTGATCCATCAATATTTCAGGATACTATATCAGTGGTCAAATTATTAAGCCTGATTCAGAAAGATTCTTCTTCTTCTATGTGCCTTGTCCCTTCAGGATGTAGGCAATCATGGCTTGCCATGTTTCCCTATCCCTGGTGGCTCTGAGCACGCCTTCTCCTATTACACCGTGCAATCCTCGTTCTGTCATCCACCTGATTAGATCCTTCAAATATGTTATCCGTTGCTTTCCCCTGTCTCTTTTTCCCTCTATCTGGCCTGTTAGTATCAGGTTCTCCAGGCCCTCCTTCCTCATTGCGTGTCCCAGGAACTTCAGCTGTCTCTTCCTGATGCTCAGTATTAATTTCCTTTTAGTTCCCAAGACCTCATCATTGTTCACATGCTCGATCCATGATATTCGCAGCATCCTTCTGTAGAACAACATTTCAGTTGCTTCAAGTTTTTCTTTCATCTTTGATGGTATTGTCCAGCATTCAGTGCCATATTGAAGGACGGACATCATGTAGCAATCCAGTACCCTCTTCCTAGTTTCTAACAAAACTGTCCTGTTTCTTAATACCTTACTCAACTTCTGGAATGCTTCCTTCACCATGCCAATTTGCCTTCGGATCTCTGAAAGATTATGTCCCTTAAAAAGTCTACCTCCTCCGTGAAAAACTCAGTTAGTCAAAAGAGCACTGGGCACGTTTGCATATTACATGAAATGGAAACATAACTTTTCTGAAAAAATTCAACCCCTAGTCGAAAATATAAAATTCTCACTTGAAAAGAAAGCATTCAAAGCATTTAATCAAGTGAAATAAGAACTGGTGGTAGTTGCACTAAAACTAATTGACAAAAGGCTACCATTTGAGGTGGAATGTGATGTGCCAGATGTAGCCATTTCTGTTGCCTTTAACCAAGGTGGACATCCAGTAGTGTTCATGTCAAAAACATTACAAAGAAGCAAATTGAAGTATCACATAATAGAGAAGACAGTCATGACAATTACTGAGGCAGTTTGCAAGTAGAGTCACTATTTATGACATCAACATTTTACTCTGATTTTAATCTGATTGGTAACATCAAAGTTACCAATCAGTGATTGGTAACTTTCATGTTTTCCAACAAAAAGTACACAAAAATTAAGAATGCAAAGATTTGAGAGTAGCAAGTAGAACTCTAAAACTTTGACTAAACAATAAAATACTGCCCTGGCAAGGAAAATGCAGTTTCCGACATACTTAACCGTGCTTACACTTACTCAATCATTAACTCTTCTGCTCTTGTTGACATTCACAATGGACTATGCCACTCTGGAATTACTAGACTTTTACACTTTGTTAGAGCAAAAAACCTCCCTTTTTATAGAGGAAGGCAGAAAGGTGTGTTCTTTTTGCAGAATCTGTGCTGAGATTAAACCTTGTTTCTATAACATGTCAGAAAACACTCTTATCAAGGCAACCGGACCAATGGAACGATTAAGTTTTGACTTTAAGAGACCCGTGCCTTCTGTTACACACAATTGATGAATATTCGTGGTTTCTAGTTGTCTTTCCATATCCAAACATGCACACTACCACAGTAATACAGTCCTTCAGTTGTTTGTTCAGTTTAACTGAACAAAGTTTAGCTCATAAGTGTTCCATTTAACAATGGCAGGAATTCATATTGTGAGCAGGCAGATATGACTTTTTCATACAGTCACATGAATGGTTGTGGACTTGAGCCTGTACAGCTGCATCAGACTGTGTTTACAGACTAAAGGCAGCTGAGTCATTCAATCTTTGCTGTTGTTTATCATCTTGTTGCTGAGACAGGATCTGTGGCACTACAAATTATGGATCAAGGAGGGCTCATACACCTGGCCATGAAGGACACATTCTATAGGCTGTTGGAGATGATCCATGATACAGCACACATCAAGTGTCGCTAGTATGTTGTACATCTCTTAGTATCACATGGAGAATACTTCAAGAGGAACGCTTATATCCGTATCATTTGCAATATGTGCAGGGTTTTTGCTCACTGAACACTCATCCAGGGAGAACTTGTGATGATGGTTTATTGCACAAACTAAGATCTTTTGTTTGTCTCTTCAGTTTCTTTTTTTTATGGATGAGGCAACATTTGGAAGAGGCAGAATAACAAATTGACATAACCAATTGTGAGCACACCAAAATCCTCATGGTACAATACAAGCTAAACACCAGCATCAGTTTCTGATTAATGTGTGGGCTGGAATTTTTGGTGACTGTCTGTTAGGTTTATATGTTCTCCCAGTGCATCTTATAGGAGCTGTCTACAAGGACTTTATTTCAAACTCACTTCCAGACCAGCTAGAGGATGTACACCTGCTATTATGAAGATGCATGCGGTTCATGCATGATGAAGATTCAGCACATTTTAATCACATTGTTCATGATGCACTGGCTGACATCTGTTATGAAATGTGAATAAGTAGGGGAAGACAAGCACTATAAATCATTTGAATTTTTATCTATGAGTCAGTTAAGTGCCATACATGATACACGCTTGGGCAATCATGTCTCTTTAGAGACATGACTGACTGAGCAGAAAATTATCTTGCAATAGGTTGCCATTGCTCTCTGTGGTAGACTGGTTGCCAGCCAAAGCTATAGAACCCAATCTGTCCTGTTATTTAACCCATAACTGAAGGGAAGAGACAGGCTAATACCTTTTCCAAAGGTATTTGCACAAGTGAATGCAAGGAATTCAACTGGAATAAGAATTTGGCTCTCCAATTTCTTATTCCAAGCCAATAGCCACTGCACCACAACACACATCCTTATCTATAGGTCACCTAAAACAATTGGTTTGTGCAGCAAACATTGATAATGCAGAGACACTTCATGTATGTGTCAAGGGGCATGAGAAATCATTTGACACTGTGGGAGTATTTTAAAAAGTCCATCAGTCAATGATCAAACAGGTGCATGTTTGTGTATTAGGAAATGGAGGACATTTTTAACTTTTCTAATGAGTTACTGTGTTGAGGTACAATAATGGCCTATTGGATACATGTTTATATGGACATTTTACTTTGTTTTAGTGTGAGAAACCTGTCTCCAAAGTTTGTCAAAGTGTTTTGATACACCCTGTACACACACACACACACACACACACACACACACACACACACACACACATATATATATATATATATGTATAAATATATATATTTAAAGTTTTTGTATTTAAGCAGCAAATTTTCTTTTAGACATGTCAAATAAAATAAATTGCAAACATTGTGTCTGCTTATTTTTAATAAAATCCGTTTATACTCACAGATAATCTTTCGTGTATTATAACTGAAAGATGAAAGAAATGAGCTGTAACATTGACAGATGATTTTAATTTTCATTTCTTGATGTTCCCAAGTACTTTCAATCTTTTAATCATTTTAATAATATATTATAAAAAATACAATACTACTAATTTAATTTTCTATAATAACTTCTCCTAATCAACTGATGTGTTATGTAAAACCAACATCATATATCAATTCAAATGTCTCTTGGGAGAATGTATCTTTGACAACAAAACAAATATATATGTTGGATTTACAACAACTACATTAACAAGACATCTTACATTACACATGTCTGACCGTTCGTCCATTTTTAGACATCTACAATAACATTCCTGTCTACATTCACAATATAAAAAAATGATGATTGATAACACAACTAACCCACACAAGAAAACAACAAAGGCAAACTAAAGATTGTTGAGGCAATATTCATTAAAACAACTTTAGCCATCAATTGATAAAATCAGCCATGAATGCTGTAGTAATGTTAAAAAATGTTTTTAGAAAGAACAGTTTTTTCATGCTTTAACATGTGCATGAAAAAATTTTACAATATAAAAAAATTCCATTTTGGATAATTTTCAAGTTATAATGAACACTAAGCAATTTGTCAAATGTTATACTTAAAGCAAGAAGAAAATTTACAGTAATTTTTAGCAAAACAGTTTTGTGGTTATTTTTTGCTACCACAACTTCCACTCCTGAAGATGACTTTGGAAGGAGATTGAAAGTACTTGTGAACATCGAGAAAAGAATAATAAAATCATCTGTCAACATTAGAGCTCATTTCTTACATCTTTCAATTATAATACTCGAAAGATTCTCTGTGAGTATGAATAGAATGCATTAAAAATAAGCAGACACAATGTTTGCAATTCATTTAATCTGACATATATATATATATATATATAAATCCTAACAGAAAATGGCATGTAAGTAAAATCCCAAATGAGATCCTATTAATATTAATCTTATTAATCTTAAAAATGATTTAAGTAAAGAGTGCAATGTAAGTAGTATTATCTATTTACAGAGCCAAAGATGTATATTTTTAAATAAAGCTTCAAAATCACATGTTTTGAATGCTCATTTCCATGAGGAATAGTTCCTTTGTCAGCAACCAAATTTATTATGGAATGCTCTAGAACAAATTCATTCACCATCAGTTCACTCAAAATGAAATTCATAGACCAGAAGTTTACTTGAAAAAAAGAAAAAGAAATAAGAAAGAACAGTGAAAGGGGGGAGTTAAAAGGAAGAGTAGATTATGTTAGAAGGTAGGCGTCTAGATGTTGTTATGGCGGGTAGGGAAAAGTGGGAGGGAAAGACAGAGAGATGGCAAAATGAATTCAATCTCGATTAATGAAGAGGTCATTTAAGGATTACATATGCATGAAGAAGTCAAAATAAAGCATGTCACAGGAACAGAAATGGAGGAAAGAGAAATATGAAAGGAGGGGAAAAAGAAAAGCTGGGGAAGCAGGGAAAGAGTTAAAGGAGAAATGGAGGGGAACAAAGAAGAAATGAAAAAAGAAGAGAAAGAGAGAAAAAGGAGAAAAAATGCACATTGGACAAGCAGCCATGACAACTGCTAGTCAAGAAGAGTGGAAAGAAAGGAATAGATACATAAAATGGAAAAAGAAAAATTTCCTGTTTAGGTTGTGGTTTCCGGTTTTTCTCTTTTCCAATCTTTTCACTCTTTTTTAAAATTTTATTTTATTTTTTTTCAATTGGAGTAGATAGACTAAACTATCGCCCAGTTCACACTCCACCCACGTCTATTGAACAGGTGAAGAGGCTCATCCCATGTTTCCTGTTTAGGTTGTGATTTCCGGTTTTTCTCTTTTCCAATCTTTTCATTCTTTTTTTTTTATTTTATTCTTTTTTTCAATTGGAGTAGATAAACTAAACTATCGCCCAGTTCACACTCCACCCACGTTTATTGAACAGGTGAAGAGGCTCATCCCTTGTTTCCTGTTTAGGATGTGGTTTCTGGTTTTTCTCTTTTCCAATCTTTTCACTTTTCTTTTTTTTTTTCTTTTTTTTTCAATTGGAGTAGATAGACTAAACTATTGCCTGGTTCACACTCCACACACGTCTATTGAACAGGTGAAGAGGCTCATCCCTTGTTTCCTGTTTAGGATGTGGTTTCCGGTTTTTCTCTTTTCCAATCTTTTCACTTTTCTTTTTCTTTTTTCTTTTTTTTTTTCAATTGGAGTAGATAGACTAAACTATTGCCTGGTTCACACTCCACACACGTCTATTGAACAGGTGAAGAGGCTCATCCCTTGTTTCCTGTTTAGGATGTGGTTTCTGGTTTTTCTCTTTTCCAATCTTTTCACTCTTACGTAGCCCCCTGCGCATCAGTGGTGTTTTCACCTTGCTTGGGGTGATATGATTAAAAAAAAAAATAAAAAAATAAAGGAGAAAGGAGAAATAGATAAAAATAGATAACAGAAAAATTTTTCTCAGAATATCAACTACCCAATAGCACGCACACACATTGAGAATTTTTACTTTTACTTAAAATCAGTAGTAGACAGTTGAAATTTCTAGGGCATATAATGAGGAAAAAGAAGTTGAAAAATTTGATAGTCACAGGACAGATTAATGGCAAGAAAGACAGAGTAAAACAATGCATAGACTACCCAGAAAACTTGGGTAAATGTATGGTGGGCAAGGTTTAGGAAAGATAACAAAAATACAAAATTCATAGAGAGCTACAACAAATAAGAAATTGTGGAGAGCCATGATCACCTATGTCCTGAGAGTACATGGTACATAGAAGATGAACAAGCTTGAGTAAATGGATGTTGGAACAAGGATTAGAAGAGATAACAAAAAGACAAAATTTATTAAAAGCTACAAAATATAGGAAATTGTGGAGAGCCATGATCGCTGACACAGAGAAGACATGGCATATAGAAGAAGAATGAGCTTGAGTAAATGAATAACTGAATAAGGATTAGGATAGATAACAAAAAGGCAAAATTTATTAAGAGCTACAAAAGATAAGAAATTGTGGAGAGCCATGATCGCTGACATCCTGACAGGCCATGGCATATAGAATAAGAACATGCTTGAGTGAATGGATGGCTGAATAAGGATTAGGAGCAATAACAAAAAGACCAAATTCATTAAGAGCTACAAAAGATAGGAAATTGTGGAGAGCCATGATTGCTGATATCCTGACAGGATATGGCATATAGAAGAAGAATGAACTTGTGTAAATGGTTAGCTGAACAAAGATTAGGAGCGATAACAAAAAGACAAAATTTATTAAGAGCTACAAGGGACAGGTAATTGTGGAGAGCCATGACTATGTCTTAAAGGGGTACAACACATAGAATTATAAAAATGATCTTGAGTAAATTATATTCACATTGTGATGCACTGGCTGACATCTCTTACAAATGATGGATAAGTAGGGGAGAACCAGTTCAATGGCCTGCACATTCTCCCAACCTCAAACCTTTGGATTTTTATCTTTGCGGGCCACCTAAAAAAAAAGTGGTTTATGCAGCAGACATTAATAATGAAGAGTCGCTTCGTCAACGTGCCATGGGGGCCTGTGAAACCATTCAACACTGTATGGAAATATTTGAAAGGGTCTGCCAGTCAATGTTACAACAGGTGCATGCATGTGTGTAGAAGCAAGCAGACGACATTTTGAACATTTGTTACTGTGCTGAGGTACCATGATGGCCTTTTGGGCATATTTTTATATGGACGTTTTTCCTTGTTTTGATGAGACATCCTCCCCAAGTTTTTAAAAGTATTTTTGGATTGCATCTGGGATAGTATATTTAACAGTGTCTACCATAAACTTTAAACTTAATAACTGAAAAAAGGTATAATTTGCAGACATGTTTATATGAACTTTTATTTTTACTTTGGTGTGAGGAACCTCCAAATTTTGTAAAAGTATTTTTGATACACCCTATATATATATATATATATATATATAATAATATTTATTAATAAATTATAACATTGATATGTTACAATATCACTACAAAAGTAGCTATTTTGTTTCGACACTTTTTGTGTCTTATCAAGTGATGTGGTTATTTAAAAAATGATATATATATATATATATATATATATATATATATATATATATATATATATATATATATATATATATATATATATATATATATATATATATATATATATATATATATATATATATATATATATATATATATATATATATATATATATATATATATATATATATATATATATATATATATATATATATATATATATATATATATATATACAAATGAATATGGAACAAAGAAAATATTTACAATGTTCAAAACATTAATTTAAAACAGTGCTCAGTATAGAAATAGTGCTGTGAATATTTATTATAAATTATACTTTAGAGCACGTCCAAACTATAATCTACTACAAAAGTGTACAATTTGGTTCAACATTCAATTTCAAAACATAACGTAAACTTTTGTAGTAGATGTTAGTATGGACATGTTTTAAAGTAAAATTTATAATAAATATCTATATACATATATCCAGGTAAAGGGAACCAACAGTTTTAGAATTCTGAGTTCTCTGGCATTTACTTTTTTATAAAAAAGTACTCAATCCAACATATATTGTAGAGCAAAATACAATTATAATTAAATTTGTTTTTTATTTAAAATTAATTTAATTTACATTGCGACAAAATTTAACCATTCTCCATCGATTACTAAGCATTCAACCAAATGGTTAGCTGTAAATTAGGCAAATAATTCCTTCCTTTGATTAAAACATTTCCCAAATAATAATCTATTAAGCAAGATTTTCAATAAAAATACTGTAAAATTGAGTTATAGTTTTACAGATAATCTGAAAAAAAATTATAAAAAATCATAGTAAAAATATTTTAAATAAAAATTTAAATCTAACTGAAAATAAAAATCATCCAAAAACTGAAATCAATAATTTAGACAGGAATAAATGTCATTGTAGAAACTCTATAGACTGTCCTTTGGAAAACAGGTGCCTTACAGAATCCATAGTTTATCACTGTACTATTCTACAAAAAACCCTAGTAATATAAAGATTTATGTTAATAGTACTAAGAATTCACTGGAAAAAGATTTTATCAACACACTTCTTCATTTAATAATAATAAGTACAAAAATATAACATCACTCTTGAAATATTTTTAGTATCTAAAACAAACAAATAAAAATCCTACACTAAAATGGAAAATTAAAAAAAATGCTAGAATATGTAAATCTTTAAATGACCCATACCCCTTGTGTCTATCTGAAAAATTATGTTATAAGAATAAAAATTTATAAAATAAACATAATGAAATAAATGTCATATGTAAACATTGTAAAATGTTCACCTTAGAATATGGTTAAAAATTCTTCATAAAAGAATATCCATTACCTTACATATATCCAATAATTTGTATTGTATTATAATATAATATTAATTAAAAAGATATTAAAATCTTTACAAATTAAGTGTTTATGAAAAAATGGAAAAATGCACACTAAACCAAAATAAAAATAGAATAGTCATACTCAAAGATCTCTTTGAGTCAGAGCCAAAAATAAAATGTTTTCTTTCTTTCTTTCTTTTTTGTTTCTAAAAAAATGCTGAGATACAGAGAAAGCTAAGACAATAATCTTGTAACAAAAATGGATACATCACACCACAAGTAAAGCAGTCTAGATGGTAGCTTGATTAGCTGACACTTTCCTGTTAAGATTGAAAGAAGAAATTCAAACCTATAACCTATATTTCCCAAACATATAACCAATATTTTCAATATAACCTGTATTCCCCAAACATATAACCTCTATTTTCAAATTTTAAATAATTTGTCTTGTATTATAATATTAATTAAAAAGATATTAAAATTTTTACAAATTATGAATTTATGAAAAAATGGAAAAAATTCACTCTGAACCAAAATAAAAATAGTGTAATCATACTCAAAGATCTCTTTAAGTCAGAACCAAAAATAAAATGTTTTCTTTCTTTCTTTCTCTTTTGTTTCTAAAAAATGCTGAGATGCAGAGAAAGCTAAGACAATAATCTTGTAACAAAAATGGATACATCACACCGGAAGTAAAGCAGTCTAGATGGTGGCTTGATTAGCTGACACTTTCCTGTTAAGATTGAAAGAAGAAATTCAAACAAACCTATAAGCTATATTTACCAAACATATTACCTATATTTTCAAATCTTAAAAGTTGAACTTCATTCTGATTAGTTAAATTAAACATACACATAAGTTTTTCTGTTTTCCTCCATCCATATCAACTTTTTAAATAACAGGTGTGTTGTTTTATACATTCAAATGTAAATCATTTTTGCAACAAGAAATCAACATTGCTTGATGACGAGGTAAAATCTCGAAACATAAAAATTCCGTGTTGCAATGTAAAATAAATTAATTTTAAATAAAAACAAATTTAATTATATTACACATTCACTAATGAATGAGAGCACTCTGGCTATTGGGCATGTATAATGACAATATACATGCTAAAAAGTCTGCCTTCTTCTACCAAGTGCCCATGGACCAGAGGTAGAACCGCCGACTGATGCCACTTTGGTCGGGTTTCAAACCTGGGTTAAAAGTAATCAGAGTCTAACCATACTGATGAGCTGTGATACAGCGAAACAGATCTGTCTGCGGATGACTATATATATATATATATAATTAAATTTGTTTTTAATTTAAAATTAATATAGTTTACATTGCTACAGAGAAATTTCTGTTTCAAGATTTTATCTCATCATCAGACAATGTTAGATTATTGTTGTGAAAATTATGTATATATATTGTTATATATAACAGACAATGAATCTTTCTTATGTTTAAGCATGAGCTGTTCTAAACATCATATTTTGGCTTTACTTTCAGGTGAAAATAAAGACAAAAATTGTCCAACATTTGGATGTTTTTTATTCTGCCGGTTCTAAGCTTTCGGCTCACATGAGCCATCGTCAGCGAGGTTACAGGGAAGTTAACATGAAAACATCCACTATCAAAGATTATATTATCTGTGGTGACATAAAACATTGCTATGCAGTGATAACAGTCACTGAATAGCAGACACATTTCGTAAATTTGTAATGCAGTTCTATGATGTCATGCTGTGTGAGAAATCAAAATGTTAACAGAATCATATGTCAAAATGCAATGTAATGTGTTGTGACCTGACTGAAATGTGATTTTATTAAGTGTGGGTTGTTTTGATTTAATGTAGATGGCCTCCAATATCTGAAGGTTTTTTTTACTGTGTGTATGAGTGAGTATTATTATATTGTTGACTAAAATATAATATTACCTACATGGTTATATTTTACTAAGAAATGGTTGCTTAATTGAACTCTGATCAGAAATACATATATATATATATATATATATATATATATATATATAGGGAAGTTGTTCATTAATGTAAGATTGACAATTGATGGCTATAGGTCTTCATTTTGATCTGAGGATCACACGAAACTGACAACCACCATGGAGTGTCAATCCTTATGTCCACTGTCTATAGCCAGCTATCAAGGTATACATTGTCTTTATCAATATATTGTACACACTACTTGTATTTATCTGTATCTCTAACAATTGTAAATGGGGATGAAACATGAACGGTAAATATCAGATATATATTATTTGTCTATACTTTTAAGATGAGGTAGTGTTCACACTATTTACATTTGTCCTCAACTTTATTTTCATTTTTATATAATATATATCAGAGACAATGAATGCCTGTTTTATCATGAGCCATTCTAAACATTGTATTTTGGCTTTAATTTCAGGTAAAAATAAAGACAAAAATTCTCCAACATTTGGATATTTTTTTTTATGTTGGTTCTAAGCTTTTGACTCACATGTGCCATCTTCAGAGAGTTTACAAGGATGTTAACATAAAAACATCCACCATCAAAGATTATTTTATCTTGTGTTGACATAAAACTTTGCTAAGCAACCATAACAGTTACCAAATAGCAAACACAGTTCGTAAATTTGTAATGTGGTTCTATGCAATTTAATGTGTTGTGACCTGGTTGAAATGTGATTTTATTAAGTATGGGTTGTTTTGATTTAATGTAGATGGCCTTCAATATCTGAAGGTACATTTTATTATGTTTATGTGTGCGTATTATTGTGTTAACGACTAAAATCTGTCTAATATTACCTACATGGCTATATTTTTCTAAGAAATGTTGTTTAATTGGACTATAATCAAAAAGGTGGCAGGTAAGTCTATGGGAGAGAGTGGTTGCAGTAAAACCAATATATGTAGTGGGTTTATTATGAGTATCAGAGATAAAATCTCTGAACAAGCATGTAAATTGATACACTACATTATATATGTTCAGCAAATCATGAGCTGTCTCAACACACTAAATAAATAAATATATATATATATATATATAGAGAGAGAGAGAGAGAGACAGAGACAGTGACAGAGAGAGAGCCATTTACTAATCGAAAATTCTTCTACTATGAGCCCTGTCCCTTCAGGACATAGGCAATCATGGTTTTCCATGTTTCTTTATCCCTGGTGGCTCTGAGCATGCCTTCTCCTGTTACACCGTGCAATCCTCGTTCTGTCATCCAGCTGATTAGGTCTTTCAAATATGTTATTCGTTGCTTTCCCCTGCCTCTTTTTCCCTCTATCTGGCCTGTTAGTATCAGGTTCTCCAGGCCCTCTTTCCTCATTGTGTGTCCCAGGAACTTCAGCTATCTCTTCCTGATGCTCAGTATTAATTTCCTTTTAGTTTTCATCATTTCCAAGACCTCGTCATTGCTCACATGCTTGATCCATGAGATTTGCAGCATACTTCTGTAGAACCACATTTCAATTGCTTCAAGTTTTTTCTTCATCTTTGATGGTATTGTCCAGCATTCAGTGCCATATTGAAGGACAGACATCACGTAGCAATCCAGTACTCTCTTCCTAGTTTCTAGTGAAATTGTCCTGTTTCTTAATACCTTACTCAACTTCTGGAGTGCTTCCTTCGCCAAGCCAATTCGCCTTCAGATCTCTGTGTCACACTTGTGCCAAAATACCAAAAATATGGAGCACCTAGTTTTAAGGTTGAACTCATTACTCACTCATAATTGATCCAGTAAGGAAAGCTTGCTAACCCATTACACCACATGAAGGTGTTCCCCAACCACACACACACACACACACACACACACACACACACACAGAGACAAACACTACCGGCCATAATTATTAGGCCAGCCCAATTTTTAAAAGAACCCCACCCCTGTATAACCTTCCCTTTCTCTCCACCTATGTATCTGTCATCGCACCTGCTTTCTATTGTTCCTTTCTAACTAGTTTGTACTCCTCACTCTTTTCTAATTTAATCTTTTTACATTTATGTAACCCCCTGCACATCAGTAGCGTTTCCGCCTTGCTCGGGGTGAAATGATTAAAAAAAAAAAAAAATTTCATACTATTTTTAGTAGATAATTCTAAATGAAAATAGAATGGTTCTTTTGTTATCATTACTTTGCAGAATTTTACAAGGCATAGAAGCAAAGACTAATTCATCCAAATCACCCGAAATTTTCTTCATTCTTTCATTGATGAAACTGCAATATACGTAATTATTAAATATTTATAAATTCATTTGATGCACATGTTATTGTGCAATATTAACAAAAGAACCATTCTATTTTCATTTACAATTATTCACTTGGTAATAAATACTAAAAATAGTATGAAATACATTTTTTAAAACACTGGGGTGGCCTAATAATTTTGGCCGATAGTATATATATGAATGTACATTATGGTAAAAACCAATCAACCCTGAAATTTTTATCCAAATCTATTTAGTTGGTCTTGAGATATCTTGACCATGGACAGACAGCCTTAAGGCAAATGAATAATCATAGAGAATGTATTTAGCAATGTTTGCATGATGTCAGTGTGAAAAAGCCTTTGCTGGTTAGTGGACAGGATCTGTACATGGCAGATTTATGTATCATTAAGACAACTGAAGTTCCTGGGACACGCAATGAGGAAGGATAGTTTGGAGAACCTGATACTGACTGGCCAGGTAGAGGGAAAGAGAGACAGAGGAAGGCAGCGGATAACATATTTTCAGAGCCTGGTCGGGTGGATGACGGAACGGGTGTTAACAGGAGTAACGGGAACAAACATGCTGAGGGCCACAAGGGATAGGGAGACATGGAGGGCCATGATCACCTACGTCCTGAAGGGACAGGGCACATAAAAGAAGAAGAAGAAGTGACTCACTCAAGTACAGATTCAGTGTTGATATCTTTATAATTACCGTGTGAACTATGATAAATATATAAAAAGAGATTGATATTAATTATGGTATACAATAATTTTTATAAATATATCCCCAAGATGTAAAAACTATTTTAAAAGTGGCATGAGGCTAAAAAGGTTGAGTAACACTGGTTTAGAAAACTGAGTTCAAGTTCAAATCTAATCTAAATCTCAATCTAAACTGGAACATTGTCTGTGTATATGTATGAGTGTGTGTGTGTGTGTGTGTGTCCATTACCTATAGACTCCAAAACGGCTGAACTGATTTTCTTGAAAATTTACACAGTTATACTATAAGCATCTGCGAGTGTTCTTAACTAGGTTTTGTGTCAAGGTACCCCTGATAAATATCGAAAATTGATAATCGAAAAAATCGGGTTATAGAAGGAGTGGTCAGATTTTAATCAAATTTGATACACTCATAGACAAAGACATAAGAAACGATATTCAGAAGTTTCAAGGCTGCAGTTTTTACAATAGTGCAGAAAATTGATAATATATATATATATATATAAGGCAAGATGTTTGTGTGTGTGTGTGTGTGTGTGTGTGTGTCTGTTTATCTGCTTGTATGTCTGTATTTTTTTAGACCTTTTATTTTAGTTTGTGCTTTGGGTTTGACTCTAAGTAGGCATAATTGTAGTTCTTAGAATCAGCCATGATACCATTTACTCATAGGACTTATTTAGCCCTCAAAATTCAGTTTACAACAAAAACAAACTTATTTGGTATCGATACGAGGAAATCAAAATTTGACTTACATCCATTCATTTTTCTTTCAGTCTATGGTTTCACTTTAAATGGAAACAACTATTGCTTTTTAGTCTTTCGTGCCAACGTCTAAATAGTCTGAGCTCCAGGATCATGGATTAGTTTTAAAGCTTTTATTACACCTGAGCAACACTGGGCAATACTGCTAGACTGCTAGTCTGTAATAAAACTCACAAGCAAATGACTGTCAGTTTTTCCTTCTGTCAGTTAATAGGCAGAAGATTTTCCTGTAATAGTTTGCCATTTCTTTCTGCGGTAGACTGGTTGCCAACCATGGCTATAGAATCCAATCTGAATTGCTATTCAACACATAGCTGGAGGAGAAAGAGATGCATTAATACCTTTCCCAAAATTATTTGGGCATAGATGAATGAAAAAAACTTGACTGGAATTCGAACTTGGCTGACTGATTTCTCATTCAAAGTTGATATCCATTACATCACAGCATACATGCTTTAAAATCTAAAAGTTCGTGATAATTAAACCACAAGCCCTTGAAAAATTTATCAAGAGAAAAGTCATTGAATGAGACTATAAGTGAAGCACTGTATAACCCTCAAAATTGAAGAGCTCTTGAGAGATAAAAAAAAAATAAGAATGCTTTGATGCCCTAAAATATTTGCGTTCTTCAAGAGAAAAGTTTTCAATTATTAAAAGGGAGAAGATAAATGACATTTTCTTTATCCTTTTTTTATGAAAGCTTGCACATTTAATATTTGACAAAAATGAAATGAAGCTCTTTGGTCAAAATAAACATTTGAAGTTTCTAAAGTCAAGAGTGAAATTTAATCAAGGCTAAACACATAAACTTCATTCTCCACCACTCAATATCCAAACTATTTTTTTTTTATTTCTAGAGATATGCAAACAGCTCTGTGATTTATTTACATATCTTTTCTTCTTTCATAGTCTCTCTCCCTTTCTCTCTCTCTATATATACAGATAGAGAAATTCTCTCTCTCTCTCTCTCTCTATATATATATATATATATAGAGAGAGAGAGAATTTATAACATAAATATGTTATAATATCACTATAAAAGTAGCCATTATGTTTTGACACTATCTGTGTCTTATCAAGTGATCACTTGAAATAAAAATAGTATATTATACTAAAAGGTCCCTTTAAGTTAGATCAAAAATATAAAATGTTTTCTTTCTTTCTTTCTTCATCTCTTTTTGTTTTAGAAAATGTCAAGATATGGAGAAAGCTAAAAGAAAAGCTTTTGTAATAATAATTGATACATCAATGGAAATAGGGTCTAGACAGGGGTTAAAATAAGTTGACACTTTTTCTGCTAAAATTGAAAGAAGAAATCATTTATTCCCCAAAAATATAAACATTTTTTCAAGTTTAAAGTGAATCTCTATTCTGATGAGTTAAATTGGACACACACATAAATTTTTATGTATTCGCATATTTATAAATAACAAACATATTGTTTCTTATATTTAAATGAAAATTTTCACGACAATAATCTAACATTGCCTGATGATGAGGTAGAAATCTCGAAACATAGAAATTTCCATATCGCAATATATTTTTAATTAAAAAACAAATTTAATTATATGATTATATCATGCTCTATAATATTTATTGTGTTAAGCACTGTTATAAAAAAAGTAAATGCCAGAGAACTCAGAATTGTAAAACTGTTGGTTCTCTTCACCTGGATTTATATATATATATATATATATATATATATATATATATCAATTAACTCCAAGCTGGGACATAAATTTCTTCAACTAATAGATAAGCATTTCCCCAAAAATAACCCTCTAAATAAAATATTCAATAAAAATACAATTAAACTAAGCTGTAGCTGCTCCAATAATCTAGAAAAAATAATTAAAGTACATAACAAAATATTAAAAGCACACAGCAAAAATAACTCCAACACTAATACAAGTCCGTCCCATGATAACAACCTCTGTAACTGTAGAAACCCTAACCAATGCCCCATGACCAATAAATGTCTAACGAAATCCCTGATATATATGTGTTCGATTTCATCCATGGAGAATCCTAAGGATGAAAAATGTATATCTGAAATACCATGAACATATTTAAAAAGCGATTTTACAATCACCTCTCATCCTTCAATAACAAAGAAAAACAAAACATGACATCTCTCTCCAAATACTTTTGGAAGTTAAAAAACGAAAATAAAATGCCTAAAGTTAAATGGAAAATCCTTAAACAAGCAAGAACAGCTAAATCTATAAAGGAACCATGTTTCCTCTGTCTTCAAGAAAAAATTAAGATCCTTAAATATATGAAAAGTAACAAGCTTTTAAACCAGAGGCATGAAACCACAGTAAACTGCAAGCACATTAGAGAACTAACATTACAATCATGCTAAAAAATACTACAATAGCCAGAGCTAGGACCCCATATATATATTAAAAAAAAAAAAAAATTCTATCATAATATCGAATTACTAAATTCTAAAGTAAGGTTTAATATTCATAATTAAATTAGAAATTTTTCTCTAAATAAAATTTAGAATTTCATAGAAGTAATCGATTTACTAAATTATAAAGTAAGGTTAATAACCTTAAGTAGATTAATTATATATTCTGTCCTTAACACACACAAAACTTCTACTATTACCTTAAATACAAACACACCTATTACCTATTCACCTATTACCTCAAATACAAACATTCTACTTTCCCTCGACATTAAAGTCTACTTATTAAGCACTTATTACTTACGTTTATCTAGTACCTAAATAACTCTAACATTAAAATTTATCTCTTACATTAAATTTTACCACAAACGGTGATATAATTAAAATTTGAAATTTAATAGAAAAAATCTGTTTCCAAACTGTGATCTAATTAGGATTTAAAATTTAATTGAAAAAATCGACTTCCTGAATCCAAAATTATGATTAAATATACAAATTTAGATTATTTACGAAAACTCTACTTATATACAATAAATTATTCTGTACTGAATACACATCCCAACCCTAACCTCTTCCCATAAGAAATCCTAAAAGATATAGTCTAGTTACTAGATATATATATAAATAAAACTTACACTCCCCACACCAAAATTCTAAAGGTCAATCAGCAGTACTTGTTCCCTTACTAATAAACCCCCACCACATACAAAATTGACTAGATATAAGAACAGAAATTTAAAATTTAAAATTTAACAGAAAAAACGATTTCCAAACTATGATCTAATTAATAATTAAAAATTTAATAGAAAAAAAAAATATTTCCTAAATCAAAAGTTAAGATTAAATATACAAACTTATATTAACTATAAAGACTCTGCTTAAATAAAAATATCTGTTCTAACTATTATTGGCTCTTCTAAGAAATCCATAAGGATATAGTCTAGTCACTAGATAATAAAAACTTACAACTGTCTAGAAATCAAAGACTCTCAATCAACCACTTAAAAAACACCCTCTCCAAAAATTCCCATGGTCAGAAACTTATTCCCCTATCACTAGCCCCCACCAACACCTCAAACTAAACTAAATAAATATAAGGAAGGAGGATTTCCATTACTTTACACACCACCTGATGAGACATTGAAGTTTCAATGTCAAAACAAAACAAACGTACCTTTGTAGGGGATATATATAGAATAATTATGTACATGTTCTAAAATATAATTTATAATAAATATTCATAGGTCTATATATTATATATTGAGCACTGTTTTAAATTAATGTTTTGGAAGAATTCTTTCTTTGTTCTGTATTCACTTGGATATGTATATATATATATATATATATAAAGATTATGACCAGTAGTGTATATATGAATGTACTCTATGGTAAAAACTTCCAGGTGGGCACAGTCTATTTCATGCTTGAATCCAATCTTCATGCCTGAAAATTGTTTGCAAGCATGAAATAGACTGCCAACACTCAGTGTTAATCTCAGTGTCCACTCTTATATACACACACTTTATCCCTTATATTGAGTACTTTTGCCCATAAATATATCTTATCTTAAAACTATTATTTTTATTATAAATAAAAGAAGATATCAACAACCACCAGATGAGAGGACAGAATGATTACAGAATGGTTCATCTAAGAATAGAGGTGATGACTATAGCATCAATTAGCAAAGTGATAAATTTTATATTTGTATTAATACAATTAATGCTCTATCACTGATATGAAGCACATTATTGCAAAGACTGCTTGCCTTAAATGCTTTTCCTTTCAAACTTCCACTGACTGACAGCATTTCTGGCTTTACAACATCTTTGCTATTGCTATTACAAAATAATATATAAAATATATATATATATATATATATTAGTTATCCACATACAAGTCTGTTTCGCTGTATCACAGCTCATCAGTGTGGCTAGACACGTCCACTTGCTTTTCGCCGGGATCGAAACTCGACCGATTTGGTGTCAGTTGGAGTCACTACTCCCTAAGCCATCAACGCATGGAATCAGAGAAGGGAATTTTAACATTTTGTATATAAGCAGTGTATACACATGCCAGTCAATGAGAGAACTCAATTCATTTCTGAAGAGTCACGCATATAGCAGAAGTGGAAACTGTTTTTAAAATTTTCTTCTCCAGAGAGCTCAATCATAATGAGAGCAGAATATATTAGTCATCCACATAGAAGCCTGTTTCGCTGTATCACAGCTCATCAGTGTGGCTAGACGCATCCACTTGCTTCTGGCCGGGATCGAAACTCAACCAATTTGGTGTCAGTCGGAGTCGCTACTCCCTAAGCCATCGCCATACATATATATATATATATATATATATATATATATATATATATATATATATATATTTCAGGTTTAAAAATAAAGTAAAGAACTGAATTAACGGAAAAGAAAAGTGAAGTATAAAAAATAAAAGAAGGGAGAAAACAAAGAAAAAGTGTACATTTGTGGTTTCTGACTATAGACCAAATTTAAGTGTTTTTTTAATCCAGATTTTGCAAACATTGCATTCACTTTTTGACACAGATATGGTTCTCCTATATCATTTTTCCTTTATACTAAATATTGTTAAATTCTTCTTTTTCTATGTGCCATGTTCCTTCAGGGCATAGGCAATCATGGCTCTCCACTTCCTCCCATCCCTTGTTGCTCTTAATATCCCTTCTCCTGTTATTGCTCTCAATCCCCACTCTGCTATCCATTTGTTCAAGTTCATCAGGTATGTTGTGTGCTGCTTTCCCTTGTCTCTCTTCCCCTTCATCCAGCCCATGAACATCATGTTCTCCAAGCCCTCCTTCCTTATTACATGTGATGAAACCTGTCTTTTTCTGATGTTAATATTAGTTTTATCTTAGTGTCCAAAACCTTGTCATTAGTCATATGCTCTGTCCATGGTATCCTCAGCATCCTTCTGTAGAAGCACATTTCAGTTGCTTCAAGTCTTTCCTTCATCTTTGATGAATTTGTCCAGCATTTGCTACCATATTGAAGGACAGTCATCTCATAACAATCCAGTCCACTCTTCTTTGTTTTCAACAAAATTTTCCTGTCTCTCAATACTCTACTCAGCTTCTAGAATGCATCTTTGGCCATATCAATGCAGCTTTGGATCTCTGTATTGCACTTTCTATCCTCTGTTAGGACATATTGGATTTTGTTGTTCATCTTAGTTGGCTATTTTACTTATCCATGTATTTGACCCTCCAAGAGAGCCATCCACTACTGCCCTGGAGAACTTGGCCATACCTCTTGGCAACAAGTGTAACATTTTTTTTTTTACTTTTCATTTTAGATTTTATGCTGCAGAAATAAAAATGTCTACACTTCCTAAAAAAAACATAAATCCCAATTTAAGAAGTACCCAGACAAAATAAACTGTCTTAAACTAAGCTACCTCTCCTAACCCACACCCACATTCACTTAAACATCATATCACCATAAATAAACTGTTTTCACCATTTAATTTTCATTTCAATTTAACACCCAATGAGAAGCGCATGTAGCAGCTTCGAAACACGAACATTTTTGTGTAGTGATACTATTAATTTATAAACCATTGTAATATATATATATATATATATATATATATATATATATATGTATATATATGTGTGTGTGTGTATCTGTGTGTAGAGAGAGAGAGAGAGAGAGATAAAAGATATAAGTAAAGACATATATGTATGTGCATGTACATCAAATGAAAAATATTTGCATGTTTATATGTAAATGTATATAACTATAGACAGCTACCTAAGAATGAAAACCACCACTCTCAAACTATTATGTAAGTCTATGTATAAATATATATATATAGGGTTTGCTACATTTCAATGTAAGCTATTTGGTGTTGCCAGTTCAGTCTTAGATAAATAATTGGACGATTCGTGGTATCCAATTTGGTGTCAGAATATTTTGAAGTCACTGTCTTCAAAAATGGATTAACATCTTTTGCAAGGAAAATGAAAATTTTAAACTTTTAATCAACATTTTTGTCATTTATTCTTAAAATCAAATGTTACTAATTTTTTTTACCTGATGAAATAACATAAATTAAAAACTTGAATTGCAAAAACTGTATATCATAAAAAAATATTAAAAAACTTAGTAAATCTTTTAATCTTAAAATTTACTTTTACATTTTGTAATTATGAGTAACACCTGTAAGGAATTCAATGGAAGCTAATGATTCAATTTCCAATAATTTTTTTATTCATTCATCAGCATCTGTATATTTTTTAACTTTTCAGGGCCTGATATCCAGATGTCAACTTTTCAAGATATTCATCATGTCTTTTCTGTACTTACTTTAGGGCATCAATAAATTTTATAGATTTAAATTCTATGCAAATTTCTAACTTTTGGCTAATTGGAATATTTGCCAATTAAAACTATTATGAATAGAAAATCTAATTTGACTATTATGAATGGAGAAAGAGTTAATCACAAGAAGCCAAACAAGGTGACTTCTTAGTTACTAATTCGATGCCAAAATGTCTCTTTGCTGAAAAAAAATTCCCACTGAAATGGCTACACTAAAACATCCAATTCACATATATATTTTTACTAGCAGCATAGCCTGGCATTGCTCAGGTGTAATATAAGCTTTAAAATTAATCCATGGTCCTGGAGCTCAGACTCTTTGGATGTTGGCACAAAAGACTAAAAAGCAATAGTTGTTTCCAGTTAAAGCGAAACAGTAGACTGAAAGAAAAATGAATGGATTTAAGTCAAATTTTGATTTCCGAGAATCGATATCAAATAAGTTTTTTCGTCGTAAACTGAATTTTCAAGGCTAAGTAAGTCCTCTGAGTAAATGGTATCATGACTGAGACTAAGAACTATAATTTAGAGCCAAACCCAAAGCAAAAACAAAAATAAAAGGGCTGAAAAAAATACAGACATACAGGCAGATAAACAGACACACACAAACATCTTGCCTTTTATATATATATATATTATTGATTTTCTGCACTATTGTAAGAACTGCAGCCTTGAAACTTCTGAATATCATTTCTTATGTCTTTGTCTATGAGTGTATCAAATTTGATTAAAATCGGACCACTCCTTCTATAACCCAATTTTTTTTATTATTGATTTTCGATATTTATGGGGGTACCTCGTCACAAAACCTAGCTAAGAACACTCGCAGAGGCTTATAGAACAACTGTGTAAATTTTCAAGAAAATCGGTTCAGCCGTTTCAGTGTCTATAGGTAACGTACACACACACACACACAGACAAAATAAGTTTAGATATAAGAAGACCTAAGAGGAAGTCATCTCAAAGGGGAGGTTTCATATAGGAAAAGTGTGTCACTGCTGACACTTGTGTTTCAACAGAGATGATCAGGAAGTAAACAGTCAACCTCATTTTCAAATAATTAGTACTGGAATCACATGACATGTAGAATATACATATTCATCATCCACATACGAGCCTGTTTCACTGTATCACAGCTTATCAGTGTAGGTAAACATTCACTTGCTTCTGGCCGGGATCAAAACTCAACCGATTTGGTGCCAGTCGGAGTCGCTAATCCCTGTGCATGGAATCAGAGAAGAGAAATTTTAGCATGTTATATATAAGCGGTGTATAGGTATAGTATTATTAGAGAGTGTAGAGTTGAAGAAGAATTAATGTCTGATGCACTATTGTTCGAATGCATACTTGTGTCTGGGACTTGATAAAGTGCTGACTTTACTAAAGTAGAAGTTATAAAACCAAAGTTGAGGTTCATTGAAGCTAATAAAGACAAAGAGAATTTTTTTTTTTAATCAATTCACCCCAAGCAAGGCAGAAATGCCACTGATGAGCGGGTGGCTACATAACTGTAAAAAGATTAATTAGAAAAGAGTGAGGAGTACAAACTAGTTAGAAAGGAACAACAGAAAGCTGAGAATGCAGGTGCAATGACAGATACATAGGTGGAGAGAAAAGGAAGGATATATGGGGGAGGGGAAAGAGCTAGAGTCCAGTGGTTAATAGATGAGTATTGACATTCCATTGAAATTTCTGGAGGTTGTAGCCATCAGGAAAGCAAGAATATGGGAGCGAGTTCCACAGGCGGGAAGTGCGAGAGAAGAAGCTGCAGGAGTAGAATTGTCGTCTGCATTTGGTTAACCTGACTGAATGGGTGGGATCCAGTTGCCAGTCTGGTTGCACAAGTAAACACCTGTTGAGGAGGCACCAGTGACTTAAGTTCGTCTGAGCAGAAGCCATGAAAGTATTTATAGAACAGACAAAGGGAGGCCACATTTTGACGGTGGGGAAGTGGCTGCAGTCGAGCTGCCAGATCAGTACCTTGACAAGATTTTGTTAACTCTATCATGATTACAATATATATGTGTGTGTGTGTGTGTGTGTGTGTGTATTAGGCAGCAAATGTTCTTTTAGACATGTCAGATTAAATAAATTACAAACAAACATTGTGTCTGCTTATTTTTAATAAAATGTTAATACTCAGGGATATTTTTTTTTTGCATATTAATATTCATTAAAAAACTTAAGCCATCAATAGAATCAGCTATGAATACCGTAGTAATATTCTAAAATGTTTGTAAAAAGAACAGTTTTTTCATGCTTTAACACGTGAATAACCATGACATTACAACATATAAAAGATTTTCATTTTGGATAATTTTCATGTTCTAATGAATGCTGAGTAATTTCTCAACCATTTGAAGCAGAATAAAAATTTTACAGTAATTTTTAGCAACACAGACTTGCAGTTATTTTTTGTTACCATAACTCACATCCCTGAAGATGATCTTGGAAGGAGATTGAAAGAACTTGGAAACATTGAGAAATGAATGATACTAACATCTGTCAACGTTACAGCTCATTTCTGATATCTTTCAATTATAATACGCGGAAGATTATTCATGAGTATAAACGGATTTTATTAAAGTTAAGCTGACACAATGTTTGCAATATATTTAATCTGACATATATATATATATATATATATATATATATATATATATATAATTTTCAAATAAAGTCTATCTGTAAAGAAACAAAATTAATAAAAAACAAAAGAAAAAACTGTTCTTAGCCAATGTTTGACTTGATAAATTCTTTAGAGGATGTAATGTGTTGGCTAAGAATAGTTTTTCCTCTTGTCTTTTTATGCATATTTATACATACAAATTTACACATGTGTGAGGGGTGCTAAAATGATTGCAGCCCAACAACTTCCCAAAATCTGACAAAATGATTTTCTTCTTAAAATTTTTTGGCCAAATGAATGTCACTTCTGTCCTATTTTGATTTGTAAGAGCGGCTAACAGTTCATCTTAAGAATTGAAATACTAAACTACCCACACATATCATTTGATTATTGCAGTAGAGGCTTGTATGGAAACAGCCACACTTTTCAGAAGAACTGAGAATAGAGAAATAGTGTACAGTGTAACAGAAAGTCTTCAAGTTTAAAACTGGGTCTTTACTTCTCTTAAACCGACTGCCACCAAGGTCAAGAAAGTCCAGCTTATTCTACTTTTTAACCTATAACTGTGGGGAGAAAATAGATTCATAACTGTTATTCTGTGACATGTGATCAGTCATCAACTTCTGCCTCTCTCTCACTCATTTTACCATACACTTTAAAACTCTTCTACTTAACATATTTATATAGGTAAAATCCTATGGATGGAAAGAGAGGACAGAACAAAAGAATCCTACTGCTAAAGAAACCAGCCATTTATGACACCTGAAAAATTAATTAAGAGGTCATCTGCTAATAATATTTATGCTCTGCTTATGGCTGAGAAAAACAAAGTAGATAAAAAATGACCTATTTCTAATATGACTACTATCTCTATCATGGTCTGACTTCAAAACTATATTAATGGCCCTTCTCCAGACAGCTTTCAATATCCTCTTTATATAAAACATTTTGCTACACTCATCATTCTAAAAGAAAAAAATAAAAGTATATTATTTATTTAAACTATTGAGTTAGTTTGTTTTATATCCTATGCTTCTAATAAGCATCACTAAGAATATCTACGACACTAATCCATACTGGTGACTTATCAGCTTGATACATATAACCCATAAATATAGCATACCTTAAAACTAAATTTTTATTAATATTTATATATATATTACGGAAATTAACGAAACTTGGTTATAAACAACTGACAATTTGAAATGAATTGTTTAAACATTATTTTTGATTGGTACTCGTATTTAAGTAGATATTCTGTTTATAAACAAACAGTATTATATATTTATTTCTACCGGCCTGATTATTTACGATAAATCTTTATTATGAAAATATGTGTCATTTGGCAGGATTCGAACCTGGGACCCCTATTCATGTGATCTGGCACATCTTAGACCTCTCGACCACGAATGACCTTTAGTTTAAACAAGGTTTTAATCAAGCCTATATAACACAATTTCTGATTCATCGCAATAACCATATCTGCTCTGAAATGTATCGTAATGTCAACAAATGTAAACACATATATATATATATATATATATATATATATATATATATATATATATATGTACATGTATATATATATATATATATGTACATATAAGAATGGCAACCAATGAAGATGAAGAGAATAATCCAAAAGATTTTATTTAATTAGTATAAAACATCAGTTAGATAAAAATAGGGAGACCAATGGATATTATCCAGAGCAATAGAAAATATTGAGAGAAAAACTCAAACATAATTAAACAGTTATAAATCCAGAATTCCTTGCATTCACCTATGCAAAAATACCCTTGGGAAAGGTATTAATCCATCACTTCCCTCCAGTTATGGGTTAAATAACAGGACAGATTGGGTTCTATAGCCTTAGCTGGCAACCAGTCTATCGCAGAAAGCAATGGCAGCCTACTGCAGGATAATCTTCTCTTTTGAGTCATAATCGCCCAAGCGTGTATCATGTATGGCACTTAACTGACTGACTCTTTCAGACCATTGATGAATAAATAAATAAATGTTAATTTGACAAAGAATATTAAAAAAAAATAACAGTTGTTAACAGAGATTTTTAAACCAGAAATAAATTGAGAATAGATACAACAAAACACATATAACACAATTCAGAATAAGAAATTAAATCACACATACATAAAACAATTAACAAGAAAATTATGCACACACAAATAGAAGGAAGCGATAGACATGCACAAAACAATACCCAGACAGAAATAATCACACAAACATTATTTAGGAAGGAATATATACATACACAAAAAGGTGGTGTATGAAATTACACAAAATACACACACATACACACACACACACACACACACACACACACACACACACACATATATATATATATATATATATAGAGAGAGAGAGAGAGAGAGAGAGAGTTTATCGCTCTGGTTAACACCAAGTGTGCTCTCTATATGGATTTATCTATTAATAATTTTTTTAAGGAAATCTTGTTGGATTATCCTCACCATTTACGGACTAAGAACTATACCTATATATATATAGGTGTAGTTGTATATATATACATGCCAAGTAAAAAAATTCATATCACTTGAAGACTTCAGACAACAACAATAAAAATGTATAACACATCTAACGTGAAGAGAAAATAATGCTATAATTAAGTTATTGCTTTTCTCAGCTCTCTTAAACAAAAGGCTCAGAAGGACACTTTCATAAATACTTGGAATGGTATACTTGAGAAGTTTATTTTCATGAAAAAAACATTTTAAGAGAAAGATTTTATTTACACTATTCACATTGTTCAGACTATTATCTTCATCTTTGTTGCCATATTTTTTTTTTTTTAATCGTATCACCCCGAGCAAGGCGCTAATGCCACTGATGTGAGCAGGGTGTTATATAATAGTGAAAAGATTGGAGAAGAGAAAGCTGGAAACCACATCCTAAACAGGGAACAAGGGATGAGCCTCTTAACCTGTTCAATAGACGTCGGGGGAGTGTGAACCAGGCGATAGATAGATCTATCTACTCCAATTCATGGTGTATCAGCCATTGTATACTCTGGCCTTCTTCTACTGAGAGAAATTTCGTACTGATCCCTTTATTTTGTCTACCAGGGTAGATTCTTCTTGTTACACTAGCCATGCCTCTTCCTGATGCCCCAGTATCAGTTATCTCCCTATAATACAATTAATATAGCAACAAAGATGAGGACAATAGTCTAGATGGTGTAATAAGTGTAAATAATGACTATACTTTATCTCAGAAATATAAACAAATATTGAGAAAGATTTTATCTAAACTTATTTATAAATGGAACTTTGTCTGTGTGTGTGCGTGTGTGTGTGTGTGTGTGTGTGTATGTGTATCCGTTACCTATAGACTCCAAAATGGCTGAACCGATTTTCTTGAAAATTTACACAGTTGTACTATAAGTGTCTGCGAGTGTTCTTAGCTAGGTTTTGTGTCCAGGTACCCCCAATAAATATCGAAAATCGATAATCGAAAAAATTGTGTTATAAATGGAGTGGTCCGATTTTAATCAAATTTAATACACTCATAGACAAAGACATAAGAAACGATATTCAGAAGTTTCAAGGTTGCAGTTCTTACAATACTGCAGAAAATTTGATATTGATACCAGGAAATCAAAATTTGATTTACATCTATTCATTTTTTTTTAGTCTATGGTTTCGCTTAAACTGGAAATAACTATTGCTTTTTAGTCTTTCATACCAACGTCCAAAGAGTCTGAGCTCCAGGACCATGGATTAGTTTTAAAGCTTTTATTTCACCCGAGCAATGCCGGGCTGTACTGCTAGTTTATATTATTTCCATTGTTCAGACTGTTGGAATTTTGAACTGAACCTTTTTATTTTGTGATCCCCCCAATGTGGTACACACAATTATCTACAAGATTGTACCATCTTTTCTGTCAAGATCTTCCTTCATAACATCTTCCTCTTCAATTCTGTTTTTATTCAAGTGACTTAAGCATCCTATCAGTGATGCCATATTGTTGTATTAGGATGTTCTACAACACATGATGAGTTGCCAACTTCCACATGTCTCTTTCTTAACTGTGAACTTTATATATTTTCTACTTAACATATTCAGATAGATACAATCCTATTTCCCGATCTACTACAGTGTGCAAAAGTGAATGCAATGACCTTGGGTAGGTTTTTAACTCTGATCCCTCTTTACACCCTTGTGCATATTAATTGAAACAAATTTAATTTCTTTTCTTTCACCCTCTGGTCTGTTTTAGACCCATTGGAGAAGCAGGGTGTAATCAATTTTTTTTATTTTTTTCCACAAAATAGGTCATTTGCAGTGGTGTGCAGTAATATGAATCTATTCTCAAGGTGTATGATTGTTATGTCTGCTATATCTCGCAGTTTCAGTACTCGATATGTGGTGCACCATTGTACATGACATAATGAAATCCCAACTGGTAGTGGCTTAGCACTTAAATACAACTCAGCTCATTTGCATAGGATACCACAATGATAAAATTTGTTTCACCTTAAAAAATATTGCTTCATTCATGATTGCATCAGATTTTTATCATGTCTAGACACCAGTGTCTTGACTATCATTTAGTTGTCCTATGGCCAATGTCTGCAATGGATTTTACTTCAAAGAAGTGTACAAAAATTGTAACACTGTATGAACACACTATCGAGCCTTACACATAGATTGCAGATGTTGTTGTTGTCAACTTTCCAACAGTCAGTTGTGTTGCCAAGGGGAAGAAACAAACTGGATCTATCAGTTCAAAATGTAAAGTAAAATGCAATTGGAATAGAAAAACAATGCCAAGAGTCAATGTATACATGATCAAAGAAATTGTGAAAGATCCTAGGAAGACATTATTCATTTAGTTTCAATTAATTTGCACAAGGGTATATCTATCTATCTATCTATCTATCTATCTATCTATCTATTTTTCTCACACACACACTATATATATATATTAATAAAGGTTTCATTGAATAATATAGATAAGTTCTGTCTATTTATTTTGTGTAAGATCCGTTTGTATGATCTGATTAGCTTGATAGTGTTGTCATGGAAAGACGACAAGAAATCGCAATAATTGTTGATTTTTTATCAGGTCTGAGCTTTCGGCTTACATAAGCCATTATCAAAGGATGAACATTTAATGTTCAGTGAACATAGAACATTTAAATTATTATTAAGAGAGTGGAGTTATACAGAGGAAAAAAAAAAAAAATATATATATATATAACTTTAATCCAAAAGGAAAATCAGGTAGGTAAATCCCAAAGACCTGACCCTAATTAATATTAATTACATTAATATTAAAACTGATCAAGGTTGAGGGCTTAATGTAATTTATATTTAAATTACAGAGCCAATTATAAAATAAAATAAATTCCGATGTTCAAATGAGTTGTATGGCCATTTCTACAAGAAATAGTTGAATTTCTTCAATGTAAGTCATTGTAAGTCATTTGTTGTATTTCTCTATGACTATTTTTTTTTGGCTCAATTGAACGTTCTGCTATTTACAAAAACTAACTCGTCAGAAATTTTGGTTGCAGCTAGTTGGGACTTTAACTAAGTTGAAACTTTTACTTTTTTTTAAATTGGACCTTTTTTAAATAGACCTTTCTATCGCCCGTTCACACTCCACCCACTTTCACTGATCAGGTGTAGAGGCTCATTCCTTGTTCCTTGTTCAGGAAGTGGTCTCTGGCTCTCTTTTTCTTCTCAGACCTTGGTAATGATGCTTCTATGATTTTCCTGTGTTGTGCATGATCTCAATGGTAGCAATGTCTCATCATTGTGAGGGTACCAGGTTGGCAGTTTTCTGGTTGCTGCTTCTGACTGGTAATTAGGAGCCCTACCTCTATATATGTGTCCTATTTATTTCTCTCTCTCTCTCTCTCTCTCTCTATATATATATATATATATATGGCCGTATCTGACTACCGGGCACACCGCCGGCAATCATAGTGAAAATCCGGGCAAGGAAAAATGTTTTTGTCAGAAATCAAACTAAACAATTCATGAAGAAAGAAAGAAAGAAAGAAAGAAAGAAAAACAAAGAAAACATCCAAATGAATGCAGTAAAAATCTGTTTGTTTATTTATTAATTTTGGGAGAAAAGTTTGGTTATACTCAGAAAGTCCGAACCCGATTTCCTGCTTTCATTCACGTTCTTCACCTAATTATTAATGGAATAGCTGAAATATATATATATATATATTTCTCTGTATAACTTGCTTTGCATTTCTTAGGTCATTGCTCCATTAAAACCCATTTAAATCCACATGGAGACCGACCAAGATCTGTCTGAAAGATACATGTGGAAAAATATTAGCATAATTGATTCATCTACATGTGAAAAACATTTAAAACCTGTTAAAAAAAAAATAAAAACAGTTATAAAAACTGTTTTAAAAAACTGTCAAAACTTATTTTCTTGCTAAATTGTTTTAGGGGAAAGATTTTATAAATTTCAACTAAATAGATTTCTTGCTGCTTGCTCAATGAATGCCAAACATTACCTGATAAGAAATGGCTATTATTTTCATTTTTGTACTTTTTCCCCCAAACATTTCCATCTGAATTATTCCCTGAATGTTACTGTCACTATCCAAAATCTATTTTGTTCTGAACAATAGCAGGCATATTTACTCAGATATTATGTTTGAGTAGATATATACTATATCCTGACTTAGATGTAGACTGATATATACCTATGTAAGCACATAGAAGAATAGAATGTATTTCTGTGGTTTCTAAGCAACAGACTAATTTGATAGCTTTTGATGCAAGAATCCTCTTGTGTAGAGTAAGCAAGTATGATTCAACATAATTGAGAAAATACCCAATAAACAATAAGAAGAGGAAGAAAAAATGTAACACAAAACAAGTAATATATATAGTGTATGAATTTCAATGCCCAATACAAGACTAGGTTTCCTGTCAATAATCAATTGGACACACTACCACCTCCTTGAGTAGATGGCTTACATGTCACTTACCAAACCAAAGTGCTATAAAAAGCATTTATTAACCCATAATTTACAAGAACCCTTAAGGAAAATTCTGACCAAAAACATAAGAATTCTATATAAATCACACTATCAGAAATGTCTCGCTATTCAAGAGATCCTGTATATTAAACCTTTCTCTCCTGACATCAACCTTAATTTATTTAATAGTGAGATGTTGAAAGTTTTTAAAAATAGAAAGATGTTTGCATGATTTTCAGTTATGTGTGGTATGTAAAGGCTTAGAATTGACGCTCGTTTTTAAAAAATAACACAAAAATAAATTTCTATGAAACAGTCAAAACATGAGGAAAAATAACAACACCAGAGACAAAAACACACATAA